>JAVTVY010000452.1:0-34532 GCA_036873755.1 Hanleya hanleyi | reverse complement strand
CGTATCGGTACAATTGTACCGATAGAATTGTAGACCAATGATTGCCTGTCATTGGCATACATAGATGAGGAATTTCTAGATGAATAATTTCATCATATTATATCTTGTTCGAAAGCTTGGAGAATGTTCTTGGAAACTACGTAGGCGATAATGAGTATATCTTCGCTCCATACGTGTTCATGTCGGTGTTGATACCAGCTTGGAACTGTTCAAAATGCCGGTACAGAGGGAGTTAATGTTCATTCAAAACAAACAGAAAATATACCGTCAAAATGCACCAAAACAAAATAAATCGAACATAATGTATGTAGATTAACTTTCACTTTTGTTTCGCATAAGCACGCATCGATATTGAAAAGTATCAGACCTTATGCCCCATTTGACATTCTGGTAAAACACATACAAATCAGGACTAACACTTCACACGTGGAGCGCTCGTAGCCATAATGTTTGCATATTCAACATCGAAATATAGTACGCTCACAAACCACATAAATAGATGTCTGTTTAATATATCAATAGATACTCTGATTACATAATCCACATTCGTTTATTTTACATATAATTTCAAGATATTATTTCTACGTGAAATTCCAGGATTCGCTGATCTCTCTCTCATTTGTTTTACAGGTCTAATGGGGGGGGGGGCGGGACCCCCTGACCCCCACCCCCGTAGATCTGCCCTTGATAGTGCCTATCTAAACGCTGTTTCACCGGGGAGTTGTCAGCTAACAAAATAAAAGCGGCAGAAGTAAGACGGAATTTCATTGGTGGATTAAGTCGTTATAACGACTTAATAAGTCGTTATAACGACTTAATAAGTCGTTCTAACGACTTAATGCTGCAATTTCATTGGTCAATTAAGTCGTTATAACGACATAATAAAAAAAAAAAAAAAAAAAAAAAATAGGGGCTGAAAAAAATAATTTCCATGTCCCTTTTACGGCTCCGTACATATATGCTTGATGCCATAAGTGAAACTTGCGGATCTCGCGCGACTGTGCAGAGAATAGGCCTACATATTCCAGTGCGTGAAGTATGCTGATCAACGAGACTGATTGCTGACAAATGTGATGAAGATTCTACATGAAATAGAAATCCCTTTGCAACTGGACGTAGCAAATAACGCCAGGGTAACAGCCTGATGTCATTGGTGTGGACGGATTCTGGGCTGGGAGAAAAAATGATCAGCCGATTAGTACAATGTATGCCGGTCCAATGAGACCACCCAGGAATGTTTTTCAGTAGACCCTGCGAAAATTATTAGGTTCATCTGCTTTAATTTTGATTTTACGGCTTTGACCGAATTCCGCCTCACTACACGGTGCAAAATGTACTAAACAATGAGTGATTATGTACTTAGAGACAAAGTACACAGTGAAAGACACTAATACAGTAATTCAGGATTAACGACCAGTACAAAAGTGGTTACCGTCGTACTGGTCAACAACAACAACAACAACAACAACAACGATAACAAGAAGAAGAAGAAGAAGAAGAAGATAACTGTCAAGGGACGGATAGTTTACAATGTCTAAGTTGCATATTTCTTTCTTGTTGTATTGTCTTTATAGATGTGTACGTCTACATATAATGTCCCACTTGCATGGACCATTAGCAGTTTCCTTCAAATCCAGTGAAGGTGTGTATGAGTTATTGAAGTCGTCACCTGTAGGGATTAACCGAAACAAGAATATTATCTATATCGCGTTTGGTGAATGAGAAGGAACAGGCTTTGAACTGATCATGTTTTCTAATATCTGCAAACACATGCAGTCGTATTGATAAGAGAATACTTTTACGCCTGCCATAAGGCGTACACGATAAGTACCCATTGAAATATCTATATGCTGTTGGTATATAGTGTTGCCACAATTAACATAGTTTTAACTAATTTTCCTATGACTGATATTCCAAATTTCCAGCAGGATTAATCTTCCATATTTCTAGTCCATCATTCACTGCTGAATGTCAATTATTTATGTAGACCTAAACCATTACATCATTTTAGAGACGTATATTTCCCATCAAGCATAATCAATATAAAGTTCGCCCTGTTATAGGTATGTGTGACCTTTTGATTTCGATTTAAAAACGCTGTTTAGTTGGGTTTTTTTTCTCAAAAAGAAAACCACCCTTGGCTGTTAACAAGATGAACTCTTTTCTGATGAGTTCACTTTGACCTGTTTGGTCGCAAGACATGCTCAGTGGTGAATTACAACTAGGTCACAAAGCACTAATTATTTGCCTTACTTAATATGTTGGCAGAGCACATCTTGAGAAAGCTATATTCCCTAATATTCGCCGCCATAAATGACCCACCACATCAGGTAGACTGGCCTTCCCCCTCAAACATATGAAAAATTCAGCATACATTCTCCACCATTTTTTCGAGATAAGACCAGAAATAGGGTCATCCGGCCCGAAACCATTACGGTAAATTTCGGAGGTGGCCCAGATTTTTTTCCGATTAAAATTTGGAAAGGTGGTTTTGATATATTTGAGAGTCAAATATTTCAGAAACATTTTAATATACGTCACAGACCATTTCTGGCCCAATCAGGTATAATGGCCAATCAATTTTCGCCGGAAGTCAAGTCCTGATAATAACCATGCACCCAGAAACTTCAATGGAGGTTTGTGACCTACATGTAGGCCTAATAGTACTGCCTAATTCATGTATAATCTGCAAAACATGTATGGGTAACTTCGTCAGTTCGAGGCTTTTCTCCGCGCCGTTATCTGTTAGAACAGCCCTGCTCGGAGAATGTCAAGAAAAGTTTTCGCGGTCAAGATGGCTGACATACTGCAAAAATACGGTTGTATTCACTGGCTGATATAATCAAAACTATGAAGTATCTTGGCATATCTTAGTGATGATGCGTGGTACATTTATATATATATTTTTTTATGATGCAGCTTTATGTCTCATCGATAATCCCCGAGTAGCAGATGGGAAGCAAACCTTGTCATCCGTACCCATGTTAGTCATAGCTAATACAGGTCTCCTTTCTAAAGCTCGTACGTTATCTACTACGCACTGGGTTTACGTCACTGTGCAAATAAGTGGATCAATGGGATCATTTGCAGAGCTACAGTAGGAATAATCTCCAATGACAGATCTGATATTCAGTAGCCAGACATCGTCTGTAAGGAATTGTGGCGTCTATAATCAAAATATCGCATTCAGAAGACACTATTGCGAAATAAAAATCGACACAAGCTAGCTTCTTAGAAGAAAGAAGCGATCAAAAGTTTTCTTTCTTCAAATCCGTGTCACTGATCAGTATTCTTGTTACCAAAGGATGTTTTAAGTGGTTGTCTATAGTATATTGTATTTCAGGGTCACTTTGATTTTGAACGTTCATATGAACACCATGGGGATTTGTATTACACGACGTTCCTGCGGTCCTCAGTTTCAGTATACTCAAAATATATCACGGTGATATTTATCATCATTTTGAAAGACATTGAGTGGGATAACCATATCGAATCAGTTTCGGCAAAAATGTTTGGGACGTTGATTGAGATAGTCACAGGTTTCACTGGATCTAGCATATGCAACTATAGGCGCGATATGAATACAGTGTGTAGGTCTAAATATGATTTCCCATTTCGACAATTGGGTGTGTGTTTTTTTTTCAAACCCAGTGAGTTTGGATATATAACCAACACGGCGTCACATCCGTATGGATTATCCAAAGCAAGGAAAGGCAGAATCCATATATATCGTATCCATATTGAGAACGTGTATGGGTCTGTTACTGAGGTTCACAACGAGTACCCATATGTTATTGACATATAACGACGTTACATTTCGAAAAGATACTATTAATGAGAAAATCAAGCGACTTATTAAAAAGGAAACAAATGCCACGACTGATAATCAATATATTTAGTAGAACTGAAGAGGTTAATATATCGCGGACCAATGGTATCCTGATGAGGAATAGCAGTATAGAGAGTAGAGATCTCTGACTTAGATACGTGTCTGTGCGGTGTGTTTTCTCTCCTATGAATCTCTCCCATGAATTGGAGAGACATATAAGAGGTGTGAAAAGTTGACGTCTTCTGGCGACAAAAAGCAACCATAAGACTTCACAGAAGCTCTTCTAAAAGATATCGTCATATACAATCAACTACAAAATGATTTCATTTGCTGTACGGCTCTTGTAGATATGATGGACATATGTTTGTCATAAACTTCTTGAGCCAACATTGAATCTGGCTTTGCATGTGGTTTTATTGATTTTAGTAGTGTAGCATAAGCTCGGGTTAAGACAAGTGACAGATGAGAGATAATAAGGGAGACTGGTAAAGGGACCTATAATTCTACTTTCGAATATTTCCTTTAACCAGAAGCTAGGTCTAAATTTATCACGGTGTCCATGATGATATGAACTGGTGATGTTAACTGGTGGCTGTCATATAGCTATGTCCAGTTGCTGACTCCCCTGATACAACTAAAAACTGAGCTCTACATCCGTGTCGCCAGTTAACATATGTATGACAATTGTGAATCGCTTTACTTTACGCTGGGATTGTATCTTATTTCTTCAATTCAAGCGAGTCCCCTTAGTTTCCAATTCAGATCTCTATATGGTATCTGTTTTGATTATTACACGCTTTTGTAGCTTATATTGGCCAATGTCAACTTCTTTCAGGACCATCATGGCGGTTCCTATTATTGAATTTATCCAATGGCATGACTTCAAGTATATGGGATATAGCATGCCCGACGGAAAACAGCCTCGGGGAATATTCGAGTGGGGATTAGCCTACAAGGAGAAGGCAGTTCCGGACCGAGAGCTCAATAAACGAAAGCACAAGAGTGAACCATACTGGTATGTCGATTACATAATTCTGAGTTACTTTTCTCACATTCTTTTTACAGAACATTTTAATTGACGTTCGATAATTGGATGGTTTGTATTGGCGAGATAATCACACGAGGGAAGTATTTGTATTGAATTGCGGTACACTTGACTGGCGTTGTAGGATTTTAGCCGGTGACACACGACCAATTCTTCTTTGACCATTTCTCACTGTTCGGCGTTAATTGATCCGTGTGTATTGGAAAATACGACAAATTTCATCTGGCAAATAAAATAACATGAGCATTTATCACAGTCATAGATTATTGTTTGTGTGTACACGTCGCCATAGAAAATAAGTGAGGGCGTTGCAAAACCGTATCTCTGCTCTGCTTCACGTAAACTGTGTGAATATGTGGGATGGTAGAGCCATTGCAAAACTGTATCTCTGCTCTGCTTCACGTAAACTGTGTAAATATGTGGGATGGTAGAGCCGTTGCAAAACCGTATCTCTACTCTGCTTCACGTAAACTGTGTAAATATGTGGGATGGTAGAGCCGTTGCAAAACCGTATCTCTGCTCTGCTTCACATAAACTGTGTAAATATGTGGGATGGTAGAGCCGTTGCAAAACCGTATCTCTGCTCTGCTTCTCGTAAACTGTGTAAATATGTGGAATGGTAGAGCCGTTGCAAAACCGTATCTCTGCTCTGCTTCACGTAAACTTTGTAAATATGTGGGATGTTAGAGCCGTTGCAAAACCGTATCTCTGCTCTGCTTCACGTAAACTGTGTAAATATGTGGGATGGTAGAGCCGTTGCAAAACCGTATCTCTGCTCTGCTTCACGTAAACTGTGTAAATATGTGGGATGGTAGAGCCGTTGCAAAACCGTATCTCTGCTCTGCCTCACGTAAACTGTGTAAATATGTGAGATGGTAGAGCCGTTGCAAAACCGTATCTCTGCTCTGCTCCACGTAAACTGTGTAAATATGTGGGATGATAGAGCCGTATCGATACTACTAGATGGACAGCAACCTCGGTAGAGCCTCTAACACAAACAAAAGAAGCAGATCGAAAACAGTGACTTATAGGGAGTTCTAACAGATGATGTGTCAAGATTTTCATTGTATCACGCCATATAAAATTTGTTTTCAGTTGCGAAAGGCGGCGATATCATTCTATACTCCAGTATAAACAGATATCACCAGTGCTGCCGGCAAATAAAACTTGCTACTCGTACACACAATTAAAGAAACGGGACAACCGGAGAATATGTAGAGAGTTGTGTTCACTAGTTTAAATTAACGGATGCATGAAAAGAGGTCTAAGAAAACTTGATCGTGTGTCCCCAATTTAAGGTGTTAAGAGCTGACTCTGTCTTTCATATTAAAGGCAGGCCTACATCGAAACTGCGTGCAACAATATAGTTCTTCAATAGCACAAACTATGAGGCTTCGTATTAAACGATATTCAACGCAAGAGCTTTTGACCCTCGTGCTGGGGTCCTAGAGATAAGATAAATTATTTTGAACATCTATAATCTGTATAAGTATCGGACGCAAAGGTTACTGCACATTTATCATTCCGTTGGCATTATTCCGTTGGGCAGTGTGCATGTGTGTTTGAGGGGGATGTGACCTCAGCTTAGCACATCAAGTCAGAACACAAGCGCAAGAGCAGGTTCAGGTACAGGGTCATGATCATGAAGGGACCGGAGAGACAAGTTCAGGGGTGAGTGAAGTTGCGAAACAGGTTCGTTAATCATAATCACTAAATAGGGAACAAGGGTTATTGGATAAGCGAAGGATAAGAAAACTAAGTAACGATAAAAAATAATTGAAGCGTAAAAGAGATGAGTAAAACTGGTTTAGGGTCAAGAATTCTTCCAATCAGAATCGCCTATACAACCGCCATGTTTGATGGTGTCGGAAAATCGTGGATCATGTTTGATCTCGTGATAACTCGGGTATATGATGTTCGATTACCGCCTGAAAATTCCGCCAATCCTATCACGTATACGACTGCCTTGTTTTATCACGTGACAGTTTATTCTGTAGACAGAAGGATTTATCATAACCATTTCACTTCAATCTCCATAACGGAGTAGACGTATACAGTCGTGTATCCAAAGCTACCACTTTTATTATATCATCGGGACAAAATACGAGCGTCTAGTTCGTCATTCAATATTCAGCCGTCTTCCATTAAAGAATTTCCGCGTCCAAACGAAAGATCTAATTCATATAATAGCATAGCATCAAATTGAGAGAATAATAACAAGCGTCTGGTCTGTGATTCATAATTCAGCCGTCGTCCATTAAAGAATATCCGCGTCCATAATCCAAAGATCTTTTCCATATTGCATATAACAGCATTAGCACCAAACTCAAAAAGACAATCATAGAATACATAAACATAGGCTAATTTGCTGCAAGAGAGAAACGGTCAACAGTTTTCAATGATGCTGGCAAGACATCAAATCCGTATCGCTGATCAGTATTCTTAATCCATAATAATCGTTGTAAAGTCGTCATCTAGAAAATGATCTCAGTCACGCTTTGATTGTGACTGTTCATATCAGCACCATGACGATCTTTATGTACATGGGTTCATACGGTCTCTAGCCCCGGGTTAAGCGGAATTAGACACAAGTTACGAAAGGTAACGCCATAGATCTTGCACGCTACGCTCGTATTTTGCTATCAGCATGCGATATGTATCGCCAGATTTGAGAAACTTTGAGTGAAGGCGCTTGGTGGTATAGCCCTGTTTTATAAGTAGATCATAGTATCGAAAAACTAGGCTAATTTCCTGCAAAGGAGAAGCGGTCAACAGTTTTCAATGATGCCAGCAAGACATAGAAGCGGTCAACAGTTTTCAATGATACCAGCAAGACTTCATAATTTTCCAACAATATCAAATCCGTATCGCTGATCAGTATTCTTAATTCTAGCTGCACAAAAACCTATAAAGAATGGGATCAACGCTATCTTCTATTAGTTAAGGAGTTGACCAACATAAAACAACCACACCGGGTTGACGATTGGGATTTTGACCTCGAGAAAGATGTCGCTTGGCAGAACCATTACGCTACGTAAATTATGATACGAAAGATCAGAAAAATGATGCCTCTTCATAATATGTCATCCACAATAACAAACTTCATGAGTTTGATTAATTACTTTAGAATGAATGTTTCTTCATTATCACTCTCGTCATGTGAAGAGTATTTATTTTTCGACGTCTCATTCAATTCATATTCGTGATCTATCCCTGACCCTGCTGTGGCTCGCCATCTTCAGTCCGTTTACTCCAGGGTGGAATTATTCGTCCGGGCCTATCCTGTGCACTCTTTTCAACATCCATAGATTTGCTAGTTGTCTGTGTAATATCTTGAAGTACATTTTATTTCAAGTACGACTGAAATCTGTTGCTCATCGATGTGGTTACTGAAAAGATATCTCTGGAAGCTTTGCCCGGATCGAATAAACTTGTAATATATAAACAGATGCGTTATCATAGTGAGGACCTTTGGTAAGCAGGTCTGACTAGGCTCCCAACTCCTTCGAGTCCGTGTTGTAGCCTGTCTATCCATACGGTTTTCCCACTACCAGTAGGTTCAGCGACATTCACCGCAAATGGTTGGAGTAAGGGGTTCTCAGTGATTTTTGGACAGTATGGTGTCTACATTTCATCGCTGTTTGATGTTATTACTCTTCGGCTCTTGTGATGTTGGTATCAGTTCCGTAAACTTGTACGTTTTCGTCGAATGGATTATTAGACACAATGTGAACCAGTCGCTTGTGTCTTTGCAAACTATCAGATCTCGATATCTTCTTAGATTGGACATGGTATATACGGGTATAATCGATACACCCCATTCGCTACCGTCACGGAGAATGATCTAGTCTGATTATGTCACTCAATATATATGAAATGGATGATGTAGCTAAGCATGTTGGGAAGGTAATATGGCGACTTTCTCATATGTTGCTGTCACCCACACATTTTCCTCCACCTCATTGATTTTCTATGTGTTCTCATTAGTTTTAATTAGCCACGGAAGAGGGAGGCCTTCCATCCAGTCGCGTCTATGGTTATCGCCTGGAATGATATGAAATCATCAGACCATTTCTTCATATAAAATGGAGTAGAGGAAAGTTGTATCAGCTATGGTAAACGCGTAGAGTGCATATCCTCTGGGAAAGTCATCTGGTTTTCCTGAAATCACTCCTTATCGTTCCAACGACGTTGAATGGGTTGAGATTTGCCGAGACAATTGAAACGATGGGAGTTGAAGGGGTGGCTTTATAGTCTTCGTTTGCTGCTTCGATGTGACAAATCCCGCTCATAGGCTCGAAAATGTATACAAATACAACCGACCAATCCGTCATTTAATATTCAGCTGTCGTCCATTAAAGAATTTCCGCGTCCATAATCCAAAGATCTAATTGATATAATAGCATAAGCACCAATTAAAATAATAAATCATAGTATATACAAAACTAGGTTAGTTTTCTGCAACTGAGAAGCGGTCATCAGTTTGCAATGATGCCAGCAAGACAGCAAGATTTTCGTTGTAAAGTCGTTATCTAAAGTTTGATGTATCTCAGTCACGCTTTGATTGGTGCTAATACTGTTATATGGAAATGGAATAGGTCTTTGGATTATGGACGCGGATATTCTCTAATGGACGACGGCTGGATTATGAATGACGGACTAGACGCTTGTAACTATGAGGATCTTGATATATATGCATTTACGCGACCCCTAGCCCCGGGTTAAGCGGAATTGGAAACAAGTTACGAAACAAACACCAAAGTGTGTAGTGCAAACATTAAGAGGGTTTCACTTTGTTTAATTTGCAAGGGTCTATAGATTTCCCCGCAATAATACGTACCTACGTATCACGTGATCAAACATGATCGACGATTCTTTACAAAGTATTGCTGCGTCAACAATGACAGTTGTATACACGATTTTTATCGATGGAATCTTATAAGATAAGCCGGGTTTTCAATTTCTTACCCTTTTAGTTTACTAATTTTGCTTACCCGTTACTCATTTTCTGATCCGGTACTCATGTTGTTTTTATCTTTTACTCATGTTTTACCCTTCGTTTATCTATTAACCATTTTTCCTCTGTTCACTGACTGTGATTGTGGAACCCGTCTTGTAACTGAAGATGTCACTTTCCAGTGATGATGTCACTTCCGTTGATGACGTCAATGATCCGGACCCTCATCCTGTTCATGCTGTCGTGAGGTGTGACTGTCGATTTTACACTGAAAGTCAGCTATTCTAGGCGAGGTCAACCACAGGAAATTTTGGAACTCTTCATTTCGCGCATTTTTACGCATTTCGAGAAGGTCTTATGCGTTAATTTTTACGATGATGTCACGTTTACACCTGTCACAAAGACAGCAGACAAAAGAACCAGAAAGATATCAAGCCTTCTTTTGTTTCAACAGATAATATGTATACGGGGCATCTCTGGTATAGGACAGGGAGGGGTGCCTCTTGGGGCATTTCTCCCTTCCCCATCCACGATTTGAATTATAGTCGGCATATAAATTCAGGGTTTATGTTTTAGGATATATTATACATATGATCTATTCACCTACTAACACTTGCATTGTGTTTACTTCTGATGTTTTTGCAGGTCTCCAACTCACGCAGGCGGGTTATTCGCCATAGACAGGTCCTTCTTTCTTGAACTGGGAGGATATGATCCAGGGCTGAGGATATGGGGAGGAGAGCAATACGATCTCTCCTTCAGGGTACACACCCGGAATTCTATTTAGACATCCGATAATTATCAGAGGAGAGTGGTTAGCAAATTCCACTGCGTTTGTCGCCCACAAGAGAGTGTCAATTTGTCAAGTCTTTCTTGAACTAGGTTTTAACAAGGTCTTATGTCGGCATCTGTGGCTCATTTGATCGTATTGGTTCTAAGTTGCACTTAGCATAGATTAACAGTGTGCACATTGACTGCCCCAATCCCAGCAAATCTTCACTCTATATTCTGAACATCGGCCACTTGTTGTGATGACATAAATAAACTTTTAGTGTAAGGTACCGTGCAGTGGGAGCATGGAGTTACATGGAAGGGCCCGAACAGTACTGCTCAGTCATACCGTAACAAGCAGCCAGAGGATGCTAGGTCCCCCGCCAAAATGGCAGCAATATTTATAAGTGTTCTCGGTCTCAGGGGATATACACGAGGGTGGCAACAGCTACTTCACAGGCGTAAGAAACAGAAGGGTCTTTCCGCCTCCCCGGTTGATGCTGGGTCGACATCGGGCCTTACAGACTAGTCTTTTGTGTTAAATGCCGTCATTTTCATTTGACGACGATACAGCTCACCAATCCCCAGTGTATGAGTTGTCACAGCGAAACAACTCACCAATTACCAATATACGAGTTGTCAGAGCATTTCCATCATAGCTCTCTAGATTTGTATCTAATACCGCTTATGCCGGTTCTAGGGGCCGTGTGGTCATATCATCCAAGTTGCCACATGAACAGGTACAATAAAAGCGTACCTGAGATACAACACATATCACGAATCGTTAGATTCTTGGTATGTGCTTTAGAATAGGTTAACCGGAAGACTATACTGTGAAGTCATGTGGCTCTGCCAGTATGTCGACACCTCTTCCTACTTCCCTTATATGTGTTGTAATTGAGATCAACTCAGAAAGGCTGACTGAATGTTGATTGCTGCTGTAATATATTTTCCTCACGGTGTAGCATGAAAATTATGTAATCAAAATGCAACCCCAAGCGACATCTCATGGCATATTATCTGCAAACCAAATTTGACCAGAATCTGAAGGCATCCTCAACCTATTGCCCGGAAACCAAATTTAGTATCGGCATATGAACTTTGAGAAGGATCTGAAGAGGGGTCCTCAAGGTATTGCCGGTACTGGATGCCGACCGGTGTTTGTGTTACTTGGGGTGGGTTACATATGAATACCAAATTTGAGAAGAATCTGATGAGCAGTTCCCAAATTATTGCCCAGAAACAAATTTTTCCACCAGGAGGTGCCACCTGTAGGCAGAAGCGGGAAAAATACTATCCCAAGGGACATGGTATCGTGGTGTCATGTTATCTGCGTACCAAATTTGAGAAGAATCTGACGAAGGTCCTCAAGTTATTGCCCGGAAACCAAATTTAGATTTTGACACCAAGTGGCACCACCTCTAGGCGCAAGTCGGAGAAATGCATTCTCAAGCGACATCTCATGTCAAGGTACATTCATACCAAATTTAAGAAGAATCCGATGGGTGGTTCTCAAATTATTACCCGGAAACAAATTTGTGATTTTGCCACCAGGTAGCGGCACCTGTGAGTGCAAGTGAGCGAAAGGCAATCCCAAGGAACATCTCCTGGCATGGTACATGCATGCAAAATTTGAGAAGAATCCGATGAGCATTTCTCGTGTTATTACCCAGAAAGGTAGGGTATTTCAAAGAAATTCGACCTAGTGTTTCTAAGTTATATCACTTGCAGCACGGAATAATGGAATGAACTCTAGTGGCGCCACCTCCTGGCGGATTTTGCTGAAACGCAACACCAACTGACGTTTTGTCGCAAGGAATGCATTTGCCAAATTTCGGAGGAATCCGACTAATCGTTTCGAAAGTTATCGCTCGCGAAGGATTAGAACAGACATCCACGGACATGCACTGAAGATTGGAACAAGACCCAGTGGCGCCACCTTCAGGCGGATCTTGCTGAAACGCAATATCCACCGACGTCTTGTCGCAAAGAATGCAGATGCCAAATTTCAGAGGAATCCGATAAAGCATTTGGAAGTTATCGCTTGCGAAGTATTTGAACAGACATCCACGGACATTCACGGACACATTCCTTACTGTCCAGAAGTGTCTTTGAAGTAACTTTGAAGTAACATTAAAGTGTGGCCATATTTTAACCTTGGAGTGCTACGCTCAGAGTCAGAAGTGTGCTTGCAGTGTGGGTATTGTTTTGTGGCAATGCCATATAAGGGCATTGAAGTCACAATGAAGTCACTTGGAAGTACTTTTGAAGAGTGCCTCAAATATGTTAATAAAGTACTGCAAAGGCACTTCATCCACCCTTCCACGGAAGGGTAACCCTCAAAGGCACTTCTGAAGTGCTCTTGAAGTACCTAATTAGAATATATGAGGCAATTCAATGTCCTTATATGGCAAGGCACTTCATCCACACTTCTACAGATACCTTTCATATGCACTTCTGAAGTGCTCTTGAAGTACCTTATTAGTATCATAGCAAATTCGTGTAATGAAAGGTATGTATATATAGCCACGAGATATTTACTTTCCCAGAAAAGAAGACACAAATATATATTTGAGCACAGAACGTTTTATTTAGAGAAAGCACGGGGAGTGGGACAAAACAGTACGTCATAAAATATTTACAATAAACCTGGTGGTTCTTAACAAGAAACGTGTAGTTTATATAATCGCTAGCACAAATCCTGGAGACAACATACAACATAGTACTATGTATGTATTTACATGCAGTCTTTGGTATGAGAATTTATTGCAGTATTATTATTATTCAAGGGTGACAGTCTTCTTGTCCAACTTCAACTTGAAGCAGCAGATCTTTCGAAGGATAGTTTGCTTTAGTTGCCCTGAGGTCCACTTGGATGTAATCCAACCTTTGCTGAAACCCACCAGTCTGAATTGTGGACTTCTTGACCTGTTGCGAGAAATACATGCATATAATTAAAACCTGATCAGTTGTATATATGGTTCCGTATGACATGCAATCCAGTTTTTTTTTAATACACTCGGGATGATTGAATACGTTGACTACCATAAAGGGCAAAGAATGAAACACATCGTACGATTTACAAAAGATTGGTAAAGATGTCTATTATCCTTTCTTTAGTACTCCATGATATACAACAAGGGAGATAAACAGTTTGTGTGGCGTTCTAACCAATATACACTATGAAGATATCAACCACACATCAACCATACCTAGGTGTGCAAATTAAAGTTCCTGTCAGTCGAGTGACTGCTTGAAGTGAGCCAAGTTCCTTGTAGCAGCTGTATTCTGGAATATTAACGTATATACAATGTAAGAAGCCATTAGAATTGAAGTGAAACAATCATGTGAATTTTTATAATGTTTCTTTGATAGTTTCTGGTTCAACTAAATCTCCATACAGGTTTTCAAATGACAAATAAATGCTTATTAACTATAAATTGTATGAAATTTTTTTTGAAATGAAATGTTCTCATTTCTCAAGATGTGGGTAGGAATGTACAATAGAAGTATGTGAAGATCCTTAGCTTTGATATATGAAATATGCAATCAATAAACAAGGAAAATATAGCCTGTTATATAATGATTGAAAGTCTAATCATAGCATGATTATACTTTTTCTGATTACAGCTAAAAATAGGTTATGCTAACATTTTATTATCAATATATTTTAAAACATATTTCTTTACCATTTTGTCAACAATTTAGTATGGAAATATTCTCTAATCTTGTGGAAGGAACAAAAATCAATAAATTTTATAAATCAATAAACAGTTCAAAACAACAAGATAATTTATTTAGAACTACCAGTTAAATCCCCCTGTTTTGACAGGAACAGGAAGTATATACAAGCAGTTTTGTGATAAAAATATCTCACCCTCAAGGTATTTCCTCCAGGGGTGCATACCAATCTTCATATGAGGTCCCCAAGCCTGGGGTTTCCAAGCTGACAATCCACACTCATAACAATACACTGCCTTAATGAACCTGGGTAGATCTGAAAGTGATAGTGAGGCAGAGATATGGATATTTCTTTGTCAAAGCCATGTTATATGATCCATTAAATTTGACTGCAATTATAAGGTGAAGTACATTTCAGTTCAGTTCTTTGCTTATTAAGTTTTGAAAAAAGGAAGAATTATAGTTATATTTATAATTTACTTACCATATCACTAGCTGCACTCATCACCATCTGCAATACAGTTCTTCAAACCTCCATACTTCTAGCTTAAACATGAACAAATCCACCTGACTTTTGCACTTAGGTCAGCCATTGTTGTTGTTGTTGATGGTGGCGCCCCCGGTGGTCAATTAAATTGTCAAGGGCAGATAACTCCACCCATTTTGATGAGACATTTAAAAGGAAAGACTATCAGAAACAGAAATTGTATATATATTATATTTAAACAATTGATAATAATGAGGAGGATAATATAAAGTATTCTTTAATGGGCATTTTTTGTTGCTGACATTATGTTAGAACTGATTCTTTTAAAAATATTTTCCCATTTTGTCCAATTCTACTATAAAATCATGGATTTGGACTGATTATAAAATCTGAATTCAACAAGATTTAATCATCTAATATGATACTATTTTGATAACACTAATATGTGAGAGACTGATATTGTTAATATATTTATTTTATTCAAATGGGAACCCATGGCACAGATCACTGTCAAAGATCCAAAGAAGTGTTCACAGTTCTGAGTAATATGTCAGTAACCACATGTGAATATTTTACACAGTTGCAGCTATTTTGAACCGTGAAGTACAAATCTGATGTTTAGTGGTTTCATGGAAATGAGATTTGATGTCACTGAGTGAAATCAAATCAGCCAACTTTAAGCTGGGATATTCCCAGAGGTAATTAAGATCATTGAAACTTGTATGCATGTAGTTCTATAACTACAATAATGTTATGTAATGTTGTGTAATGTTATAATGTTATGTTACTGTAAAAGTTTGTGAGAAAATTTCAATAATCCAGAAATCCTATTGGATTGAATCTTATTGGATTTTTCAGAATCTTATAGGATTTTTTAGAATCTCATAGGATTTTTTCAGAATCTTATAGGATTTTTCAGAATCTTACAGGATTTTTTAGAATCTGATAGGATCCTATAAGATATTTTTTTCAAGGGGAAGTCCCCCAAGTTATGCTATAAAACTGACAAAGCCCAAGAAGTGTCTTTGAGGAGTACCTTAGATTATGCTGAACAATAACTAAGTCTCAGAAGTGTCCCTGAAGTCCCTCAAGTTTTGCTGAAGAACTGACAAAGTCCATGAAGTGTCTTTGAGGAGTACCTTGGATTATGCCGAACAATAACCAAGTCTCAGAATTGTCTCTGAAGTCCCTCATTTTTTGCTATGAAATTGGCAAAGCCCATGAAGTGTCTTTGAGGAGTCCCTTGGCTACTGCCTTTTTCTAATGAAGTACCTATGAAGTGTGCCAGTATTTTTCTCTGTTGTTGAAGTGCCTTTTCAGTGTACTCTTCAGAGGTACTTCTAGGCACACTTCACATGAAGTGTGACACTTCTGGACAGTAAGGGATAGAAGCAAGAACCATTTTAAAGTCCCCGGCCGCGTTGCGGCGGGGGACAATAAGCCTATCGGGTATTGACCGAACGATAGGCCTTCGGACAATTGACTGAACATTACCATACAATACTACAAGAAACGTGATGGAACAGTTGCGCACGGCACCTGGAATGTACTGATCATTTCCTGAGTGTGCAGTGCTGACAGTTTACAGTATTAACATGCTAAAGCGCAGTGGTACTACACAACGGTACTACACAAGTAACCGGACGGCTGTTGACATTAGGATACTGTTCAGAAGCTGTTAAATTTGAGCAATATGCAGTTCCGTTCAGTAACCGAAAATTACTGATCCGCTCATAAATATAATAGACTACCTGCACAATACATTTATTGCCACATTATGCGAAAAAAGTCGTTCTCCATCAGATATTTCCTCATAACCAGATCTCCCATGTTGGAGGACTGATTGCAGTACTCTTCAAGGTTATGACAGATTCATACAATTGGAGCGCGAACACAAATCATTGCTGGCTACAAATCACCACAGGGATCACTTTTTGTCTCCCGACTCAACGCGGCCGGGGATTTTAAAATTGGTCTCGCTTCTTCGTGTCCGTTGATGTCCGTTCAAATTCTTCGCAAGCGATAACTTCCAAACGCTTTGTCGGATTCCTCCGAAATTTGCCATATGCATTCCTTGCGACACGATGTTGGTTATTGTGTTGCAGCAAGTACCGCCTGAAGGTGGCACCACTGAGTCTTGTTCCAATCTTTTGTGCATGTCCGTTCGTGTCCGTACATGTCCGTTCAAATTTCTCGCAAGTGATAACCTCCAAACGCTTTGTCGGATTCCTCCGAAATTTGGCATATGCATTCCTTGCGACAAGACGTCGATCGGTATTGCGATCTACCAAAGGTGGCGCCACTAGGTTTCGTTTCTGTGGATATTCGTGCGAATTCTCGCAAGCAATAACTTTGAAACGCGCCATCGGATTCCTCCGAAATTTGGCATATCCATTCTTTACGACAAGATGTCGGTTGATATTGCGTTTCAGAAAGATCTGTGTGTAGGTGGCGCCACTAGAGTTAATTCTGTTATTCCGTGCTGCAAGCGATAACTTTGAAACGCCTTGTCTGATTCCTCCTAAATGCCCTACATATCTGGGTAATAACTTGAGAAACTCTTATCGGAATCTTCTCAAACTTGGTACGCATATACCATGCCATATAAGATGCCGCTTGGAATTGAGTTTCATCCACTTGCGCGTACAGGTGGCGCCACCTGGTGGCTACTTCTAAATTTGGCTTCCGGGCAATCATTTGAGAACCGCTCATCGGATTCTTCCCAAATGTGGTATGCATATATCTTGTCATGAAATGTTGCTTGCGATTGCGTTTCACCCTCTTCTGCTTACAGGTGGTGCAATCCGAAATTTGTTTCGGGGCAATAACTTGAGAACAGCTCATCGGATCCTTTCAAATTTGGCATGCATGTGCCGGACCCTCCACGGATTCTCCTCAAATTTGGCATGCAAGTACCACGCCATGAGATGTCCCATTGGATCGTATTTCTTGTTGAATGTGACGATTTTAATCAACCTCAAAAAAATTATCGCAGGAACTTATAAAACAGGGCTACACCACCAAGCGCCTCTACTCAAAGCTGCTCAAATTTGGAGATACATATCGCATGATGATAGCAAAATACGAGCGTAGCGTGCAAGATATATGGCGTTACGTTTCGTAACTTGTGTCTAATTCCGCTTAACCCGGGGCTAGGAGCCGTATGAAATTTGCAGATTTGCAACGGGGTTATGTAATAATGCTTTGAAACATATACAACAAAGATTCCCCACCACTCAAACACCAGCTAATACCTCAAACAGTGTATGATTTATGACAAGCACAGGGGCGTAGGAAGATGAATTGACTTTTGGTGGTTGGAGTGGGGTGGAGTCCCTATAAATTCCATCACAGCAATACGCGCCATAGGCGCTCCACGATAGGAGGGTCCGGGGGCATCCACCCCTCCAACCCTCGTGATCTGGAGCATTTTCAGAGGTTTCTTACAGATCCTTATTGGTCCGCTTTTATATTTATAAACGCGTCTTGAGAGAGATTTGTTGACAGACAAATTATCGATGAATAAACAGCATAAATAATGTTGCGTTTAATTGTTGCCAGCATACGGTGAGATTCTGCTGGTGGACGTTTCGTTCCCGAAGCTTGCCCTCTGTACAAATCATTGTGATATTATTTTTGTAACTTGTAAACATGGTGGAGAATGAAGCGCTCGGTCGGCGTCGGACCTCGCAGGTATTTATTCTGAATACAAACTTGCAATCAGTAAATGCTCCCTCGTTTTGGCCGTTTTTGCTGTCTGACGGTAACAGAGTTCATCATTTTCCAACAGATGACTTGATAGGGCTACTACATCATGGCTCTGAAATATTTGTATACCATTCAAGCCGGTGATATGGGCCGTGTGGTCATGTCAATTCAATATGTCCACATGAACATCTACAATCAAAGCGTGGCTGGGCTACAAATCACCAGAGGGATCACTTTTGGTTCTTGCGATGTTTTAGAACTATGCAGTCAGTATATTTGTCGTTTTCCATCACCATTTTAATGTTGCGTTTAATCAGCATCTCATTGGGCATGTCGTTTGTCGCCATAGAGATCCATCAACGTTGTCCGTCCCGTTAATGTGTCATCCAGAAACTATTACATGTGTATAGGATCTTTTGTGGACAATACGGTGCAGTAGTGTACTGTATGGTGCATGTCAATGAAAGTTTGCCTGTGGACGTGCCACCATGCCTGTGCACTTACTGTCATGCCTGTAAACATTCTGTCGTGGACATGCTGTCATGCCAGTGGACATGCTATCATGCCTATGGACATGCTATCATGCCTATGCCGGCATCATTGAAAACTGTTGACCGCTTCTCTCTTGCAGGAAACAAGCCTATGTTTATGTATAGTATGATTGTCTTTTTGAATTTGGTGCTAATGCTGTTGTATGGAATATGGAATAGGTCTTTGGATTATGGACGCGGATATTCTCTAACGGACGACGGCTGAATTATGAATGACGGACCAGACGCTTGTAATTACAAGCGTCTAGTCCGTCATTCATAATCCAGCCGTCGTCCATTAGAGAATATCCGCGTCCATAATCCAAAGACCTATTCCATTTTCCATATAACAGTATTAGCACCAAATTCAAAAGACAATCATAGTATACATAAACATAGGCTTGTTTCCTGCAAGAGAGAAGCGGTCAACAGCCTTCAATGATGCCGGCAAGACATCATGATGTTCCAAAATATCAAATCCGTATCGCTGATCAGTATTCTTAATCCGTAATATTCGTTTTAGAGTCGTTATCCAAAAAAGATGTATCTCAGTCACGCTTTGATTGTGACTGTTCATATGAGCACCATGAGGATATTGAAGTACATGTGTTCATGCCTATCATGCCTATGGACATGCTATCATGCCAATTGACATGCTATCATGCCTATGGACATGCTATTATGCCTATGGACATGCTATCATGCCTATGGACATGCTATCATGCCTATGGACATGCTATCATGCCAATGGACATGCTATCATGCCTATGGACATGCTATCATGCCTATGGACATGCTATCATGCCTATGGACATGCTATCATGCCTATGGACATGCCATCACACCTATGGGCATGCCATCATGCCTATGGACATGCTATCATGCCTATGGACATGCTATCATGCCTATGGGCATGCTATCATGCCTATGGACATGCTATCATGCCTATGGACATGCCATCATGCCAATGGCTATCCTATCAAGCCTATGGACATGTTATCATGCCAATGGACATGCTACCATGCCTATGGACATGCTATCATGCCTATGGACATGCTATCATGCCTATGGACATGCTATCATGCCTATGGACATGCTATCATGCCTATGGACATGATATCATGTCTATGGACATGCTATCATGCATATGGACATGCTATCATGCATATGGACATGCTATCATGCCTATGGACATGCTATCATGCCTATGGACATGCTATCATGCCTATGGACATGCTATCATGCATATGGACAGGCTATCATGCCAATGGACATGCTATCATGCCTATGGACATGCTATCATGCTTATGGACATGCTATCATGCGTATGGACATGCTATCATGCCTATGGACATGCTTTCATGCCTATGGACATGCTATCATGCCAATGGATATGCTATCATGCCTATGGACATGCTATCATGCCAATGGACATGCCTATGGACATGCTATCATGCCTATGGACATGCTATCATGCCTATGGACATGCTATCATACCTATGGACATGCTATCATGCCTATGGACATGCTATCATGCCTATGGACATGCTATCATGCCTATGGACATGCTATCATGCCTATGGACATGCTATCATGCCAATGGACATGCTATCATGCCTATGGACATGCTATCATGCCAATGGACATACTATCATGCCTATGGGCATGCTATCATGCCTATGGACATGCTGTCATGCCAATGGACATGCTGTCATGCCTATGGACATGCGATCATGCCTATGGACATGCTATCATGCCAATGGACATGCTATCATGCCTATGGACAT
Source organism: Hanleya hanleyi (assembly GCA_036873755.1). Taxonomy (NCBI): domain Eukaryota; kingdom Metazoa; phylum Mollusca; class Polyplacophora; order Lepidopleurida; family Hanleyidae; genus Hanleya; species Hanleya hanleyi. Next base: position 13,737 of record JAVTVY010000452.1, on the reverse strand, counting down.
GTTATCATGCCTATGGACATGCTATCATGCCTATGGACATGCTATCATGCCAATGGACATGCTGTAAACGCAGATTCCGCAAAAGTCCTAAGTTCAGTGCTTTCCGTCGTATCCGCTATTGAAAATAACAGGTTTATCTTTTAAGGCAAAGCATGCTTCAGTTCAATGAAATAATGTTGACTCCACGCGAATTCCTGTAGATCTACCAATTTAGATAAAAACTTCATTAAAGTTGGAGATTGGAATTATTTCCCGTGGCAAGTAGTTCCTTCTGCTGTTTTAAACCAGTTCAGAAGAGAAGACTAAATACAAATATCTCTTCAATAATGAATTCCTCTTACTTATTGTTCGCACTACAAGTAGATACCATGTCGTTGCTGATCATCAATCAGAATTATGTTGATATGCCCTCAGGAACATCTTTTTGCAGGTATGGATGTGTGGGGGTAGTATAGAATGGGTCCCCTGTTCCAGAGCTGGGCATGTCTACAGAAAGCTGATGCCGTATACACTCGGTGATCATGGAAAAAATGAGCCCGTACTTTGGTCGGTGAGTACCGAGTGTGTGTAATTGTGATTTCAATGCCCACGTCTCGTACCATCCACATATTCAAATTCAAGTTCAAATAATACAGCAACGGTGAATTTATCTTTTGCAGCATCAGTAATATCGTTTGCTTACAGAACCACAGAAGAGTAGCAGAAATATGGATGGGCGAAGGTTATAAGGAGTACTTTTACCGGAGAGAACCGATGATCCGTGATTATCCCGGGCTCAATATAACAGGTCAGCTACAGTTCAAGAAGGACCACAATTGTAAGAGCTTTGACTGGTATATGAAGAATGTGGCCTATGATGTTATCAAGGAGTTTCCGCCACCACGACCAAACAAGGCATGGGGAGAGGTGAGTGTGCCGTGCGTTTGATAACTTATACAGATTTCATATTCGTACAATTATTATAAGGATCATTTAGCTGTCCATGCGAACTACTAGTTGAGTAAACAGCGAAGGTACCCTACGTGATTGATGTTCACTGATGCCTGTAACTTAGGGTCGGGAAGTTTTACCCATTTCAAATTCGCAACTATTAAGAGTTTTTTTTTTAGGTTGTTGGAGACTAGCGACCGTTTGTCTGTGTTACTTACTGAAAACTGCTGAAAATAATATCAGAGCTGGTCTGTTATTTCAAAAGTTCGATGATGCGTTTTAATTATTGATGGTCGGTGGTGTAGATAAGGAATGGATATGATCATATGGTGGTTAACTTGCAGAACGATGGAATCCAAGGATGTGATGATCGTTTTGTTGACATTCGTGTGCGGTAGTGACTTTTAGCCGCCAAGACATTACAGATATTATGGAGATCGCGTGCCCTTTCTATACTACTCATCGCGCACTACTCATCGCGCATGCGCAGTCGACTCACTCTACTGTAGGGTGCAAGCCTGGCCCATGGAATCTCAGGTAGTGAACACCCCAGGTCTCTCGCCCCACCCTATCCCGCGCCGCACCTATGCGACCCGCTGTGCAGTGAGTAAAGCGGAGTAGGAGGAGGAGGAGTCGGACACGCCACGGATTATACTAGGCAGATGTTCCACGTTTACGCAATTTCGGTTGCTGAGATGATCATCCCTGTTGACCTGCTTTGACTAATTATACTTCACAGATAAAACAGAAGTCAGGAAACCAGTGCTGGGACTCCATGGGAAACGCTATCAATGAGGGCACCAACGTGGAGACCACAGGTTGCCATCATTTGGGAGCATTTCAGGTAAGTGTGTGATGTAAGGGCCAGTTGATGCAGTCACAAGAGAGCGAGAAAGAAGGAGAGAGAGAGAATTGTGTTTCTAACATTAACACCTGGTAACGCCTTCACCACAGGTGCAAATATGATATTTATATCACAGATGGTGCAACCTGGTTGCGTTTTATGAGTATATACTCCTTTCCCCTCCACAATACACACCGTAACCCATTTGGTGACATATTTCCTGTTAGAATATCCAGAAAGTTACGTATATAACTAGCGTAGCTATCAGAGCCCCAACGCATTAGAATCTGAATGAGATGGTACTCGACCTGACCGCAGTCGTCACAGCTCTAATTCTGAATGAATGTCGTCTGAACGTATATTCTCAAATACGGTCCAATTATTTCAAACTTGACGAGGAATGAAGGTGTGTCAGTATTATATGTGAGAGGGGCTCAGTTGTTTTTACACCAATGGTATATTTGACAACACGATATTGACGCAAAAACACAGGCGCAAGGCATTGGAATTGCTTAGTTTTAATGAACTATGTTAAGTATGCAATTAGCAAAAGTATTGATGTATCTATTTCGCCATTCGCTGCTGTAAACCCTCCGAAATGTTTAAGATGGTTCATTGTTACCGTTGCTCAAACTGAATCTGTATACTCATTCTCACTTATGACTTTGTATCATATGCAGACACTTTGATCCATTTAATCCATCTTAACATACCATCAAAATTACAGGACCTACTATCAGCACCATTTCACCACCATTTCCTCATTAGTATTTATATCCTATCTTGAATCCTATCTTTAAATATAACGTTTCCCATTGTAGTTCTTAAAATCTATCTTAGGCCCTGCATGTTGAAATGGCATGGCGTTTGTTTTTGTCGGGATAGAACAATCCCTCGGTGGCATTATTGAGTTTGTCGGGATAGAACAAGCCCTCGGTGGCATTATTGAGTTTGTCGGGATAGAACAAGCCCTCGGTGGCATTATTGAGTTTGTCGGGATAGAACAAGCCCTCGGTGGCATTATTGACTCAAATAACATACTAACTCTCCTACTATTGTCATACATATAAATTCAATTCACTTAACGATAAGAAGTTAGACCGTTGATTCGCGCCACAATGATCCATTAGCTACCTGTCTGGGTAGTACTTGTGACAGTTTTCCTGCTTGCTTCTTTGTGTCCGTGGATGCCCGTGGATATCTGTCTGAATTTTCCGCAAGCGATAACTTCCAAACGCTTTGCAGCATTCTTCCGAAATTCGGCATACGCATTCCCTGTGACAAGATGCCAGTTGGTATTGTATTTCAGCAACATCTGCCTGAAGGTGGCGCCACTGGGTCAAAATGGGTCTTGCTTCTTTGTGTCCGTGAACGCCTGTTAACATTTTTCTCAAGTGATAACGTCCAAACGCTTTGTCGGATTCTCCCGAAATTCGGCATACGCATATGTTGCAACAAGACGCTGGTTGTTACTGCATTTCAGCAACATCTGCCTGAAGGTGGCGCCACTGAGTTTCGCTTCTTCGTGTCCGTTACAGTTAAAATGGGTCTTGCTCTCTTTGTGTCTAACTTCCAAAAGCTTTGTCGGATTCCTTCAAAATTTAGCATATACACTCCTTGTGACCAAACATGGGTTGGTATTGCATTTCAGCAAGATCCACCTGAAGGTGGCGACTCTGGGTTTTGTTCCAATCTTCTGTTCATGTCGGTGGTTTCCATTCAAATTCTTTACAAGCGATAACTTCCAAATGCTTTGTCTAATTAGACATGCCTTATGTGTTTGCCATTTTTTCTTCTTTCTTCCGCTTCTCGCTGTTAGTTTTGAATTTCATGTCGCTTTAAATGAAGGACACCATTTTCTTAAATTTGTTGTCCTGTCCTTCTATTCGACATCATATGATTTATACTAAAGATTTTGCAGGAACCATATTTTATTTCAGAAGTATAATATGAAATAACTGGCGGGGAAATTCCCGCAGTACTGAACCACTGGTTTTTGAATTTCGTGTCATCTTAAATGAAGGACAACATTTCCTTCAATTTTGCTATCAAATAATTGTATTCACATCATATGATTTACCCTAAAGCTTTTTGCACGAACCATATTTTATTTCAGATGTATAACATGAGATACGGAACCCGGTTTTTTTTTTTGGGAATTTCGTGTCATCTTAAATGAAGGACAATATTTCCTTCAATTTTGCTATCAAATAATTGTATCTCACATCATATGATTTACCCTAAAGCTTCTGCACGAACCATTTGTGTCCACACGTGTAACTTACTATATTAATTACAACTAATTAGTTCCTAAAGTTTGGGTGCACACTGTGCATATGATCAATTTCCTGAATTGAATTGAATTCCACCTTGTCGTTTTTCGGACTGACAGATGATGGCATGCAGTTGTCAGTGTGGTTGCTTCATGTACAGGGAGCTTTCTATGGCTTTCATGTCAGCACACCTACCACTACCCTCAAGGAGAGCATGTCCCCACCCCCAGGGCGCCGAGCCGCACCCTCCATCTTCCAAACAAACCCTCGCCCGACCCTCATATATTGTGTTTGAGCATATATATCTCCAATATATCTTGGCAGAAGCTGAATTTGTGTGTTGTCTGCAATATTGGCATAATATTGAGATAATTGCAACCCCAAAAGGTTTCAATTATTAGGCACAGACCCATGTTTTTGTATTTGGTAAATGGGTCCCTTGTCTATAGATCTTGCTTGGAATTGTTTTTCGTGCCAATCCACTTCTGGGTGGCGCCACCTCGGGCCAAGTTAAAATTGCATCTCCAGACAATAACTTTTGAAAACCTTAAGGATTCTTTCCAAATTTGATGTGGTGGTCCCTTGCCTCAAGATCTGGATTGAGAATGTTTTTCATACCACCTGAAAGCTAAGTTAAGTATTTCCAGACAATAACTTTTGAAAACCTGAACCGATTCATTCCAAATTTGGTGTGTAGGTACCTCGCCTCAATTTGCTCGTTTGGCATTCTTTTTCATGCCGATCCACATATAGGTGGTGCCACCTGGGGGCAAATTTAAAATGATGTTTCCGGACAATAACTTTTTAATACTTGAATGAATTCTTTCCAAGCTTGGTATACGTGTACCTTACCTGAAGGTTTCACTTGGTATTGTTTTTCTTGTCGATCTGCTCATAGGTGGCGCCACCTGTAGGCCAAGTTAACATTTTCTATTTCCAGTGTCAAGGGATCTTGCCTCAAGATCTCGGTTGGGATTATTTTTTATGCCTATCTCCCTACACTTGGCGCTACCTGAGGGCCAAGGTAAAATTGCATTTCCGGACAGTAACTGTTGGACCTTAATGTATTCTTTTAAATTTGGTATGTGGGTACCTACCCTCAAGGCATCTTATGGGGCCATGTTAATGATGTGTTTCCTAAGTTTTATGTTTTTACTTTCCTCACAAATAATGAATGTTTCCTTTACTAAAGATGCAAAAGGCATACCTCCAATCGTAATCGATCGACTGTATCTAGTTTCTTCAATAATTTGTTTCTGGCCAATAACTTGAGAACTGCATGCTTATCGGATTCTTCTCAAATTAGCATGCTTGTACCATGTCAGGAGATGTTGCATGGGATTGCCTTTCACTCACTTGCACTTACAGGTGGCGCCACCTGGTGGCAGAATCCCAAATTTGTCTCGGGTAATACCATGACCTAAGATGTCGCTTGAGATTGCATTTCGCCCACTTGCGCCTATAGGTGGCGCCACCAGGTGTTAAACTCAATTTTTTTTCCAGCCATTAACTTGAGAACTGCTCATCGGAATCTCCTCAAATTTAGCATGCATGTATCATGCCAGGAGGTGTTGCGTGAGATTGCCTTTCGCGCACTTTTACTTACAGGTGGTGCCACCTGGTGGCGAAATACCAGATTTGTGTCCGGGTAATAACTTGAGAACCGCTCGTCAGATTCTTCTTAAATCTGGTATGAATATACCATGACATATGATGTCGCTTGGGATTGCGTTTCGCCCACTTGTGCTTACAGGTAGCACCACCTCGTGTTTTCGCTCATCGAAATTCTTCAATTTGGTATGAAAATACCATGCCATGATATGTCCCTTGTGATTGTATTTCACCTGCTTCTGCATACTGGTGGCGACACCTGGTGAAATTTGTTTCTGGCAATAATTTGACAACTGCTCATCGGATTCTTCTCAAATTTGGTATTCATATGCCATAAGATGTCACTTGGGATTGTGTTTCGCACACTTGTGCATACAAATCTAAATTTGCTTTCCGGGCAATAACTTGAAGACCCCTCTTCAGATTCTTGCCAAAGCTGCCAAAGTTGCTGTTATGCTGATACATGTGCCATGTCATGAGATGATGCTTGGGATTGCGTTTCGCCCACTTGCACCTACAGGTGGCAACACCTGGTGGCAAATTTAAAATTTGGTTTCCGGACAATAGGTTGAGGATGCATTCAGCTTCTCGTCAAATTTGGTTTGCAAATAATATGCCTTGAGGTCGCTTCTCGGTTACACAATTTCCATGCTTCACTGCATGGAAACTATATTACAGAAGCAATCAACGTTCAGTCAACCGAATTAATTTTAAACTTGGGAAGGCAGAAAGACCCTTCCGCATCAAGCGCCTATGAAGTAGCAGTTGCCTCCCTCATGTATATCATCCCGAGACCAACAATGCAAAAAAATATTGCTGCCATTTCGGCGGGGAACTTAGCATCCTCTGCCTGCTTGTTAATATATGGGGAAGATCAGGCGTGATGCCCAAATTCATATCAATTTAAGCATTTTTAGGCATTTTAGCAACAAGTAGAATAGTGAGGATATTTTGAGTTATCCAATTTAATCCTTATCCCCCTGTATTAAACATATAGGAGAGTTGTGCTGTATACTGTTCATGGCTGCCCAGGATTGCTAGCTGTTGAGTAACTGGGAAGCTGAATCAACGGTATCCGGTGCTCACCATTGACGGTCCGGTAAATTGATGGATTAAGATGAGATCCTGATTTTAGGAGCCGCACCTCAAATATATATGTAACGTGCACTCTCTCTGGTTTATTGTAGCTGTTTCGACTGAATGATCAGGGTCTTCTACATGTCATGGAGCTGTGTGTATTCCCTAAAGACGGGGACCTTACACTCCGCAAATGTGGAACTCACCAGTCCGGTCCTTGGCAATGGAACGAGGTATGACGTCATATCACATATTTGTAAATGGTATTATTAATATGCAGGATATAATCGACGTTTTTTCATGTAACGTCGACAATCGACAATATTCATGTTCACGTGAAGACATCAAACGTGTTAACCCTTGTCATCTACAAGTTCCCAAATTACTAGAAAAGTATCACACAACAACAGGGACAAAATATGGTATGTCATCGAACTGTTCCTTGTTTCGCTAACAACGGCCTTAGGAAACATTCGAAAAGTCCTTACAAGCAGGCCGTTACATGTCGAAGGGCAACCTCCCCACAGCGCATGCTCCATTTCGCAGGCTCCAATAACATCCCTGCCTCCAATAGCGGAAGTTGACCTTTACTACGTTGCTATGACGTATAGGGGAAACCAACCAACGCACGGTTCAGTTTGAATCCGACCAAACGACTCCTTTAGTGTTGCACATGAGCGAACTACTTTTCATATGCTCTGTCCAGATAAACAGGGAAAATTATCTCCAGATAATTCTTTTTAACGCTAGGTCAACGGAGGTATTATGCAGACTTGAAAAGTAATCAAAATTTTCGTTAAACATCTATTTTACTATATATGATGTCACTTCCGGCGATGTGCGCGAAGGCCCCGAATCCGGTCCAAAAATCTGACTGGTGGCTGGGGTGTTATTAGACCCCCAGCGAGGTGGTTGGTCGAAGGGGTCTATCGTGAGATTAATGGGAAAAGCGTTCCGCCTACTATACTGTCGGAAACATTTCTTGTTGATCTGAATGCTTGATACTCTGATACCACCATCCATAATACAGGTCTGTATATACCAGGCCCTGCAGTCAGATTAGAGCTGCACAGTTATTACTGAAACTGTCCGTTAAAATATCAGCCAATGGACGCACGGCGTTTTGGGGCAATATATCACCTTCGTGGGATCTCGGTATGTTTAAATGAAGGCCCAGTTTATGTGGAGAAGAAGCTGCACGACAAACTCTTTGAATTCCGAGAGGAAACAATATGAGGGTGTCTCTTAAATAAAAACATTCAAGGCTATGTTCATCTGACTTCAAAGCAGCCAGAAGGAGACAAAATACAAGACACAATGTCTGGCGCTTAATTCCTTCAATTATGGGCATGTTCGGGAGGTCAGAAGTTCACGAATATTTACGATTGAAGTGGCTGATATTCGTTATGGTGTACAAAATATCCGTTATGGCTCGGATTTCATAGACGAACCATGAATTGGGATGCTGATGTGATACATGTTGATAATAAAAACGTCACTCATGTATTGGGCGATATGGGGCTAAAAATTGTATGGATAGCTCTATATCACCAACCAATATGGTGGTAACCCGAAGATGGTGGCAATAGTTTCCCGGTATATTGATCGGTTCACAGTGATAGAAACACACGAAAGTGTTGGTCATATACAAGCATGGTGCATCGCGTTGATGTTAAATGAACTAGAGGTAATTCTCCAAGTATCAGAAACCTGACAAAACAGAGAAGAATGAAGAACCATAGTTACACTTTCGCAGAACAAAGGATCAGCATAATTGGTGGGGGTTGTATGGACGGGAGACTTATCCGAATAACGCGATACCTTGGCCTATTCCAAAGATGATTCAGTGTATTTAAATGTTCGTTCTGTTCAGCGAGTCCATCATATTGTCCAGGATTCAATGTTTAATTGCCCAGACTCAGCGACTCTGTGGGGAGAAAAATACCACTATGAAACCCTCAAGATACCGAAAGAAAGGGAATATCGGTGTTTTGTCGTCAAAACCAGTCTTTTTTTCATTTCTTCACACGTGACATGCTGAGGGCGCACAACAGATTGTTTAATACATCAAATGCTGATTTTGAACAATTAATGTGATAAAAGGGCACAAAATAAAGGGGGACCACTCTGCGCAGAGATGAAGAATGAACAGAAGTGTATAGCTTCTGTGACGCAGCCGATATAAAAATATAGATTGACGGAAAAACACGATGGGCATACTGGGGTTGGGAGGTGAGGGGTGGGGGGCTTAATGTCACACTCAAGGTTGTTTCACTCATATGGGGACAGTCAGTCCGGGTGAAAGGAATTAGTCAAGTTGCCGATGGGCTGAATTTGTAGACGACATAGGCAGATCCTCCTCAAATATTAATAGCCAGAAAGGGATATATATATATGCGGATAACTATATCGTAATTGTAAACTCTTCGGTCGTAAAACTAGCTGGAGAACAGGGGTCCTTTTCATTTTCATAATAATATGAACCTGATGTCCGATTTGGACTATCGTTTCTTACAAATCCAGAGACTGAGGAGAGCGGCACCGATGGATTATCCAAAGTAAGGAAAGCGTCTATATAATGTTCGGTAGGTGAGAAGGACTGGGCTTTCAAATGGTTCTGCCTATAGTCGCAGCATGAAGCCGAAAGGACAAACACCGTTATCGCCTGCCTGTGCGATGCAAAGAAAGGTTGACTATCATTCGGATGTGGATTGAAAAAACAAGATCAAATGCTCACATATCAACATGGGGTGCTCTTTCTTCCCCGTGTCCAAATATGGGACTTGAACAGTTGCCACATAAACAGGTACAATAAAAGCGTACCTGAGATACAACACATATCACGAATCGTTAGATTTTTTGTATGTGCTTTAGAATAGGTTAACCGGAAGACTATACTGTGAAGTCATGTGGCTCTGTCAGTATGTCGGCATCTCTTCCCACTTCCCTTATATGTGTTGTAATTTTCCCGGTCGAAGTACCATCAATAACGGTCCGTACAGTGCTCTATCTGTCCCTTATCGGTTATGTTATATTATCATTGTCGGCATCATTAAAAACTGTTGACCGCTTCTCTCTTGCAGAAAACTAGCTTGTGTTATATATATAATATTTCTCCATGAGTGTGTGAAAGGAAAGGATGTCACAAGATTTTCATGTTTCTCAATTATGAAAATATTGCCGAGTTGCAAATCAGGAAACTATGTCTTGGCTAGATTATTAGATAGGACTATATATTATTTATGGTTTTTCAGAAAAAAAAATGACATATCAGAATGCATCAAAACGCAGCGTTTTGCATCTGATACGTCAAAAAGTGAATAAGAAAAGTTAAAAATAAAAAAATTAAAGCTGAACCTGAACAGTATCACATCTAGTTTTGAAAAATGGGCAGACCCATGCAGTCCCAAACGTAACAGTCGGGATTGAGTTCTGGATGTAACAATTTTATACGTTCATCCAGAAGTCTGAATCGAAAATATTTACGAATCGAAAATATACTGTAACAAGAGCCCAAGGGGCTTCAATATACGCCCGTACATATGGAATTACACTGGTCTAAATTTCAGAGAAAGGTCTTAGATTTTGTGCTTACGAGAATGTAACATTTACGACATCGTATAATGAAAGACGAACTAAAAGGGATTAAATCTAACCAGGTGACCTTGAAACAAGAGCCGAGCGATCACATACCCACACTGAAATCGACAAAAATAAAAAATAAAAAAATATTAACTTTCTTTCAAACAGGTTCATTCCAGGTGAGAAAATTTTTCACAAAGGAAGAAAAATGTGAAGAAAGTGGTGAAGTAAACCTTTGTTCTTTAGTTTATAAACAGATATAACAGTTCATAAAGGAGCTCTCTCCCAGTTAAATAGTAAATGCATGGTTTGTATTTCACAACAGTTTAACTGAATGTAGCTGTTTCATACATGTATCAAACAGGGGAAACTCCACAGGATAAATGTCATATACATGTAGGGGAGACAACTGTGAATAGTCCAATCTAAGAATATTAGACAGTTGAACTGGATTCAGTTTTTGGGGACTGAAATTGACCTTTGGCATATTAAACTCAAAACGAAAAAGAGTTCCGCTTTGCCCCGCAAGTAAGGTATACCCAAGGTTTGGCACCAATCCGTGCCTTGGAACTGATATCGCACGGACAACAAATGTTTATGGACAGATAGATGGACAGAACTCACCATTGCCTTATACGACCTCGTCTTCGATGAGCATATACAAATGTGACTTTTAATGATTTCTTGCTTTCAGGGTCGCAGTTACCTTGACCTTTGACCTTGGCCTAAATTTTCGTGCACGACACATCCTTAATATGTCTACGGATACCAAAAATCATGATTTTTAACAGTTTCATGATTTTGGGGTCACAGTGACCTTGACATTTGACCTTGACATACAGTTTGGTATGTGACACTTCCTGTCCCCTATAATGTATCTACTGACACACAAACAAGTTATTTTTAATGATTTCCTGATTTTGAGGCCACAGGGATCTTTGGCCGTGACCCAATTTTTGATATGCGACACATCTTTCCCCCCTACTGAATCCACTCACAAAAATTTGTAATTTTCCTTTAATTCATCGTTCTTCTCAAGGGTATCCACTCACCAAAAATTGGAACTGTGGAAGTTCCACTTCAAAGACCTTTCTACATGTTTAATTTAATCTAAAGATACAGTTGTCAAAATGGGAAATATGCTGTTAAATTCGACCACTACGCACGATTTCACGTCTAGATTTTCAAAAAATTATGTGAATTTCCACCAAAAAAAAAAAATATACGAGAGATAACTGAGTGATTTGCGATTTTATTCATCAAAAATTCGTCAGAACGCGTCTTCAGCCGTCTAGAATCCCGGGCTTTATATGGATATATCTATATATGTTCAGATACATGTTAGCATGCACAGGCAAATAATTTTGATAATTTTGATAGGTAACGGTATGGTATAAAAACATTCATATTTATTTCTATTAGAAGTAAACTGATCAATATTGCTACATATAATCGCATCTAATAACTGATTGCATCATGTAGTAGTCATTCCGTCCAAGAAAACACGCTGGCTCAAATATATTGTAGCGCGTACTCCAATAGCTCAAATATTCCTACGAAGTAGGCTCTCATTTGTAAAATGTCTGGTGATGAGTGAGTCAGACAGTCCATCGGAATCCTTTCGCCGGTAAAATAAGCAGAACCGTTGACATTAGAACCTTGATTTTTTGGTGTGAACGTACATTGTTACCAGCAAGTTCTGAGCTGACCTACTTTTGATGAAAATTTGACCTACTTAGGTGACCTATAAACCTCAAGATTGAAAAAACATGTCCCAATGTCTTCAAGCCCGGAAAAGTCCGTCAGTCTTATGTCAAGGTACACACTTGAATTATATCAAACCTAATTTTGTAGGTCCTGTGACGTTAGTCACACTGTCATGTATTGTAGCCCGTAGGCTACTCCAATAACTCACATGGATGTGCAATTTAGTTTGTCTCATATTACCAAAGTTTTCTGTCCCATTTTATTTTACAGGACACTGGATTGATAGTGGATACCTCATCGCAGACATGTGTAGAAATTAACCAATCAAATCATTTAAAACTGGTGCAATGTGATTCAAATAACCCACGTCAACAGTGGACCATAAAGAAAGTGTGGCCATGGAAAGACGGTGCATAATAAGCGCACATTTAATTTCTAGGCATGGTCTACCGTTGGCATAGTATATTTCGCCATGGACAGATCTGAGGGGCAAAAATATAGGCATAGGATATTTTGCTGCTCTATACATAAGTAAAACACAGAATAGTAATTCAGACGATTTGGGGTTGATGATATATTCTTTTTAATAATTGGGTGAAGCTGGGGAAATTGGATACAATCTTCTTTATATATCCGATTTTAAAGCTAGACTATAGAAGTTGAATCGAGGTAAGCTGGTAGGATTACCCGAAGGGGACATTTCTTGACATGTGTGATCCGGTATAATAATACCCAAACATGCAGAAGGTCTGCCATTGCTGGCGTTATGAGATCTATCAACAGACCCACGTGGTCTATGGTCGTGACGCACTCTGTCTTAATACTTTAAGACTGTTTTGGTAAATGTAAATTTAAATGTTGTTTTGGTACTTCCCACTTAGCCGCGAAACAATGTTATCAAATTTCAGAAAGCGAGAAAAACAGTTCTTAGTATGATGGCCGAGAGGGGCCATCGCGTCTTTCATTTCTAATTTAACGCGATGGAGCGATGGAGCTATGCGATGGAACGATGGAGCTATGCGATGCGCGATGGAGCTATGCGATGGAGCGATGGAGCTATGCGATAAAAAGTCGCGCCATGCGATGCGCGATGAGGCTATGCGATGGAGCTATGCGGTGCGCGATGGAGCTATGCGATGGAGCGATGGAGCTATGCGATGAAGCGATGGAGCTATGCGATAAAAAGTCGCGCTATGCGATGCGCGATGAGGCTATGCGATGGAGCTATGCGATGCGCGATGGAGCTATGCGATGGAGCGATGGAGCTATGCGATGGAGCTACGCGATGGGGCTATGCGATGGAGCTATGCGATGGAGCTATGCGATGGAGCGATGGAGCGATGGAGCTATGCGATGGAGCTATGCGATGGAGCGATGGAGCGATGGGGCTATGCGATGGGGCTATGCGATGGAGCTATGCGATGGGGCTATGCGATGGAGCTATGCGATGGGGCTATGCGATGGAGCTATGCGATGGGGCTATGCGATGGGGCTATGCGATGGAGCTATGCGATGGGGCTATGCGATGGAGCTATGCGATGGGGCTATGCGATGGGGGTATGCGATGGAGCTATGCGATGCGCGATGGAGCTATGCGATGGAGCGATGGAGCTATGCGATGGAGCTATGCGATGGAGCGATGGAGCGACGGAGCTATGCGATGGAGCGATGGAGCGATGGAGCTATGCGATGGGGCTATGCGATGGAGCGATG
>JAVTVY010000451.1:0-36613 GCA_036873755.1 Hanleya hanleyi | reverse complement strand
AAAACGTGTGACTGAAAGATCTATTTTCTCCGTAAACAAAAATGTAAGCAAATATTTTTTGTGATTTTTTTACCGCTGATTTATTCATATCAAAACATCAAAAACTGGACTCTGTGAACAGACTCATAAATGCTTGAGAGACAACGATAAATCGCAAAAATAAATTCTTACATTTTTGGATATGCGGGAGATCGATCTTTCATTCAGTGTATACATTTGTGACATGTTTTCTTCTCCTTCAATGAAAAAAACTTTGGCTACATGTAAGTTCTGTACAGCCTACTTCCTACAATCCGAACATGGATTTATACATACCCAGGGTGCGAAATAGCCCTTTGCCCGGTTGCCCGGGGCAACCTAAATTTCCTTTGGGCAACCAAATTCCAATGCATTTGGCTGTGTTGGTTGCCCGTGCTTGCCGAAGGGCAACTAGAATTTGTTTTGTCTATTTCATACCCTGATACCGTACCAGCTAATATCTGTACAGCAAACGAGAACCCAAATTAAGGCATATTTCCGAAAGTTTTTACATAATCACCTGCCAAACACTCTTGGACTTACAAAAGAAATGCATTTTGAATAAGAATGTGTGTCACCAGTTAACTCTCATAGAAACATAGATAAATTATATACATTCCTTTTCACAGTTTTGCGTTGTTTACATTCTTCAGATTTGCATAAAATAGTAAACCGGTCAGTGAAGACTGTTCTCCAATTATCAAATTATTGTAAGCAAGCGACTTCTCCTACAGATATTTGAGAAGAAAATATCATAACAATCGGAGCCATTACCTGTCGTCTGCTCACTAACTTCCCTGATGCCTACATACTGCACACTAATTTGGAGTATGTTGTCACACAGTGATGACCATGGATATCATAAAAATGCATTCTATAGGACCTACACCCAGCTACATAACCCTCTACTATATCTTTATTGGTGTAGGTCATATAGTTCAACATATTTTTATGGCCCTCCAGCTTAGGGCAGCATGTATCATACCATGTATGTCTGGCACAGGAGGTAGATTAAAGTACCAAACAGATTGGGCTCTCTGAGGATCCATTGTGATCAGTGTCTGTAGAACCTAATTTTCAAAAAAAATTGTGGTCTTGGTTGGGTTTTTGTTAGGGTTAGGCCGCTAATAATTAATGGTTCGTTTCCAGTAACCAGCCCTCATCTATATTTTGAGGGCAAATGATTAAAATCCATGAGGGATTTACATTTTCATGAGTAAAACATGCTCATTTTCTTCATATTTGTATACATTAAGTTAACAATTAATAATTATCGCACTCAGCATGTGTATTTTAACAAGCAAGGTTACGAGAAACAAACAATTAATTAACAGTGGCCTTAGAGTCTTGTTAGGGTATGTTTGTTTTTGTCATCGTCGCCGTGTGATCAATAAGGTTGGGTGCGACGTTAAACTTAAAATAACCAATCATAGTTTTATGATATTCACTGTCATTGCGGTACATATGAGAAGGTGGGAAATAATTATATTCTTGATGAATTTTTTTTTTTTCAAATATTAACAGCATCGACGAAGACACCCACTGCTAACCAAGACACTGGTTCAGCCATGCGATCGGTCATTGGCTGGCACACAAACCCTAGAATTCAGAACATAACGAGGGCATCTCTGTGAAGATCATGCCGATGTTCTGACATCATCGATCAGTGATTGGAGTTTTCCAAATTTATCTGGAATTCCACATTTTTGGCAAGTTTTGTAACTATACAAATACATGTAAATGATACACAAATTTGTGAAAAATCGGCCAAAAAAATGCTAGAAATCGGTCAAAAACTGTCTGGCTATACATTTGAAGGAATAATTCTAATATTTCTCATGAATTCTGTTACAAAATACATTTTGCAACATGTCATATAGAACGTAGTCACCAACCTACTTATTCCAGATATCTTTTGTACAAAAGGTATTCATTATTGTGGTTTAAAGTTAGAAAACTCGATAAAGCTTGTGCAGTCATTAATGCCTTACAATACACAGTTGCGGGAAAGGTTAGTCTGATACCAGTTGGGTACCTTGCCACCTGACATAATCTGTTTAACTAATAATCTACATGTTTTAGAAATAAATTTTCAAACCTAAAATTGAACCACTTATTATTGGAATTTTGATTTTATTTTTTCACCAAATACTAGACCCAATACTGAATATACATATTTTGACCCTCCGGGATTATATTGTTATTATAAACGGTATCCTTAAGTTTTTCATCTTTTTCAGGCATTCATAGACTGATCTTCGGAGCAGTGGCAGGTTATTATGTTGGTAAATTCGTATACTACGGGAGAATCAAGTATAGACGAGAGAAGGACATTTACCTGGAGGAATATGCGAGACAACATCCAGATGACTTTATAGAGCCAGGTAAGGTCAGACCAATGTCCATATATGTGACAACATCCAGGTGGTTTTATAGAGCCAGGTAGGCCCAGACCAATGCCCATATATGTGACAAAATCCAGGTGGTAATATAGAGCCAGGTTAAGGTAAGTTCAGACCAATGTCCATATATGAACAAACATCCATATGACTATATAGAGCCCGGTAAGTCCAGACCATTCACCATTGTCCATATATGTGACATCCAGGTGATTTTATAGAGCTATATACAGGCGTCGCAATTCGCGTCGGCTTTCGGCAATGCCGAGGCAAAAAGCTGACGTACATTTGTTTTGCGTCGGCCAAAAAACAGCCGATGCAACAAGATTTTTGTTCTCAAGATTTTATTGCAAAAAGATATGGCAGAGTACAAGAATAAACAAAAATATCAGTGAAACATGACACTACAGAAACTTTCCATCATGCGCTTCCACGTGCTTGTCGCATGCTTCAAATTATGATACCCTCAGACTCCGCTGTGGGAGAGTGCGCGTGTTTGGGGAATCCGGGTTGACCGACTTCTCAAGGTGCAGGTATTGGGCGGGTCGCGACGACTGGGTACCGCTGTATTATGGTCGTTCGTCGATATCTGTGTAGCGGCTATTTGAAACCTGAAAAACAAGAATTATAATACAACTGAATAAGCACTGTCCTAGCCGGTCTAGTTTTTCTAACAATACCATTTTGAATTATGACGACAGGTGTGCTGGAACGCGTATAGTACAATACAATACTACCAAAGCCGAAAGGAGCACCTATCCGGACCCTCGTTTAATTTCATCAGCTTGGCCGAGATCTAAATATAGTATGGTGCTCGGGTGAGAAATTTGCTTCCAAATTACTGCGCTGGTCAAACTGGTGATCGATGATTTCGTATGCATGCAGGTCGGCCAGAATTATGCCAGTTAAAAAGACAACGGTTGAAAAATGGGGTCTGGAATGTATCAATATGATTCTAGCGAATGACGGAAGGACTGTCGAGAAAATGTATTGCAGTATTTGCAGAGAATATGCCGCGGGAAAACAAACCGGTATAGCACGTGGCTTGAAGGGGGCCGTGTCCGGCCTTGTGGATCATTGGGTGACAGGCACAGAAAACATCAAGAAATCCAACGCGCTCGACCATGTCACAAAATCGACAACACATAGAAATGCCGTCTTAGTTAAAAATTGTCCCGCTGAAACCAATGCCAACTGGACTGAGGGAGCACGACAGACAACAATACCAGAAACTTTAAAAAAAGTGCCGAGGCAAACTGCATTTTTGCCGAGGCAAAATACATTTGCCTCGGCTCTTTTTTTGCCGAGGTAAAATTCTGAATTGCGAGGCCTGTATATACATGTAGGTCCAGACCATTGTCCATATATGTGACCACATCCAGGTGATCCAGATAGGCAAGAGCCAGGTAGGTCCAGACTAATGCCCATATGTGACCACACCCAGATGGCTATATAGAGCCAGGTAGGTCCAGACTAATGCCCATGTATGTGACTACACCCAGATGGCTATATAGAGCCCGGTAGGTCCAGACTAATGCCCATGTATGTGACTACACCCAGATGGCTATATAGAGCCAGGTAGGTCCAGACTAATGCCCATGTATGTGACTACACCCAGATGGCTATATAGAGCCAGGTAGGTCCAGACTAATGCCCATATGTGACCACACCCAGATGGCTATATAGAGCCAGGTAGGTCCAGACTAATGCCCATGTATGTGACTACACCCAGATGGCTATATAGAGCCCGGTAGGTCCAGACTAATGCCCATGTATATGACTACACCCAGATGGCTATATAGAGCCAGGTAGGTCCAGACTAATGCCCATGTATGTGACTACACCCAGATGGCTATATAGAGCCCGGTAGGTCCAGACTAATGCCCATGTATGTGACTACACCCAGATGGCTATATAGAGCCAGGTAGGTCCAGACTAATGCCCATATATATGACTACACCCAGATGGCTATATAGAGCCAGGTAGATCCAGACTAATGCCCATGTATGTGACTACACCCAGATGGCTATATAGAGCCCGGTAGGTCCAGACTAATGCCCATGTATGTGACTACACCCAGATGGCTATATAGAGCCCGGTAGGTCCAGACTAATGCCCATATATATGACTACACCCAGATGGCTATATAGAGCCAGGTAGATCCAGACTAATGCCCATGTATGTGACTACACCCAGATGGCTATATAGAGCCAGGTAGGTCCAGACTAATGCCCATATATGTGACTACACCCAGATGGCTATATAGAGCCAGGTAGGTCCAGACTAATGCCCATGTATGTGACTACACCCAGATGGCTATATAGAGCCAGGTAGGTCCAGACTAATGCCCATGTATGTGACTACACCCAGATGGCTATATAGAGCCAGGTAGGTCCAGACTAATGCCCATATATGTGACTACACCCAGATGGCTATATAGAGCGTCCAGACCAATGTTCATATATGAGACAACATCCAGATGAATTTACAAAACCAGATAAGTCCATACTGATAGCCATAAGAGACAACATCCAGATGACTTTACAGGGCCACATAGGTCCAGACCAATGTCCATATATGAGAACATCCTTATGACTTTATTGAGCCAGCTAGGTCCAGACCAATATCCATATATGTGACAACATCCAGGAGATTATATTTACAGTTCAATGTCCATATATGTGACAACATGCAGATGACTTTATAGAGCCAGGTAAGCCCAAACCAATGTCAATATATGTGACAACATCCAGATGACTATACAAAGCCAGGTAAGTCCAGACCAATGTCCATATATGTGACAACATGCAGATGACTATACAAAGCCAGGTAAGTCCAGACCAATGTCCACATATGTGACAACATCCAGATGATTTTATAGAGCTATATAGGTCCAGACCAATGTCAATATATGTGACAACATCCAGATGACTATACAAAGCCAGGTAAGTCCAGACCAATGTCCATATGTGACAACATGCAGATGACTATACAAAGCCAGGTAAGTCCAGACCAATGTCAATATATGTGACAACATGCAGATGACTATACAAAGCCAGGTAAGTCCAGACCAATGTCCATATATGTGACAACATGCAGATGACTATACAAAGCCAGGTAAGTCCAGACCAGTGCACATATGTGACAACATCAAAGTGTTTTTATAGAGCCAGGTAGGTCCAGACCATTGTCCATATATGTGACAACATGCAGACAACATCAAGGTGATTTTATAGAGCCAGGTAGGTCCAGACCATTGTCCATATGTGACACATCCTGGTGATTTTATAAAGCCAGGTAGGTCCAGACCAATGTCCATATGCAAATGATATATGACCCAACATCCAGATGGCTATATACATGTAGAGCCAGGTAGGTCCAGACCAATGTCCATATATGACCCACCCTCAGAAGCATGTCCCTACCCCAGGGGACTACCTGAGCCCCACCCTCTATCTCCTAAACTAAGCTTTGCCTGACCCCATACCCTCATATATTCTGGGAGCTTGTATGCTACACTTGTTCAATGCATTGCCCGACCTCATACCCAGTACAGACAGACATCTTCACTTCTGAAGACTTTCATCCATGTTTTAGAGCATTTCCACGAAGTGGATGCTCTTATGTATTGCTGAGAAACTACTCCGCCGCCATTTCAAACATCCATATCTCTGAAACCGTTGGTGATTTTTTAGATAAATTTTGTTTGCTATCTACATGTAGCTAGGTCTGGGAAATTTTTCTGGTTGTTTTTTCGTGTTTTTATTTGATCACTAGATGGCGCTGTAGTTGTGAACATTATTAACCTTTCTGACACGATTTTTTCCCAACGGCTTTTTCGATTTTCGTGAAATTTGGGTATAGTGATCTTGTACCACAGACACAGAGCTGAAAAGGTTTTGGTGATGTTAGAGTGACCCTAAGGGCACGATTTTGATAACTCAAAAGGTGACGTTTTTCAAAAAATAAAAATTGACCGTTTATAACAGTAGTTCGTATTCTCTACTTTATTACTACCGTTCCAAGACCGCAGGTGATTTATTCCCATATCTAGCTGCCTGAAGTTCTGCCCATCTTACAAAGAGCATTCCTTCTTGTCTACAACTTCTATCAACTTGCCACGTTTGGTACCTAGTTGTATCACTTTGTAACTATAGGCAGTACAACGTCAGTTCTGGTTTTTACTCCGGATTGTAACTCATTCTGCAGTGTCGCAGCCTCACCAGGCCCTCCAGTCAGCTTTACAATAATCATTGGGTTTTTTAATGAGGGTTTGCGCATGCGCATTCCTTTACCGTTCTGGTTTCCTCGTTAATCCATATGATTTATGTAGACCATGACGATTGGGTGTTGTTGTTACATGTACGTCATGAATGGAGCATCATCTCCGGATATGACTTTATTGTCAGAATTTGGATCAAATTCGTTTGAACCAAAGGTTTTGGGTTTGTTTCGTTCAACTATTCAGGGTTTCATAGAAGTCCAAATTTTTGCCACCGGATACTGAAAATTTAATATTTTTTTCACCTGAATTGAGTATTTTTACGTTTTTGTCGCCGGCCGACAGACTTCTATTGAGTTTATTTCTAATTTTGCAACCGCCATAAGTAATGTATATAACAAATTTTCATACGACCATCAATGGAGCCTGTCAATACCGCTATGTATTTGAATTGTGAAAATAAAGCAACAAACAGATCATTTAACATATTCAGTTTTATGTTCTTAATTTACCAAGGTCTAAGATACCATCTATTTTCAGCACATTATGTCACATTGTGGATGTCAACAAGACAAGACAAGGCAATTCAAATTAATTTTTAAAATTACAAACTTGGTAATTTTGAATGAAATCGATGTATCAGTTTCTGGATTGCAAATGATGTCCAATTTAAGTATGCAAGTTTTGAAACGTTTCAGCTACATGTACGCTAATTAAAAACCACTTGGATCTGGACCAGACTTCCCTTTCAAAATCTTACATTATAATTTTTGCATAACTTTTTTCAAAAGATTTGATGTGAAATTTGGCAAATATTCAGACTAAAATTAAAAGTTAGACTCCAGGGTTAGATTCGAAAGAGAAATTAAAAAAAAAGAGAGATGAAAAGACAATGCAAAAAAAATTACAGGATTGAAGACAAGCAATCGTCATAACTGCAGCTAGTCCATGGCGACCATAAACTCATAAAAATGAAATGAATTAGAGAATTCTGTTTGAAAAGGCGCACAATTTTGTAAACTATTGCGTGAAGGCAGCTGGCTCATTTTCGATAGGATCGTGCGGACTCTAGACGGATACATAAGTTTACCATGTTTGGTTATTGAAGGCTGCAAATAAGTGCCAAACAGTTTGACTTGACCACCCTTATTGAAAGAATGGATTTGCCCATAACGTTTGACCTAAAATTAATCATGTAAATGCAGTACGCCAGACTTTTGTTGATGGGGCAGGCATTTGAAATGTTTCTGTGCTGCCCTAATGTGGGACACTTGTTTCAGGATAATAGACAGATCAGTTAAATTCAATGCCAGAAAATGGGTGCCTATTCTAGTAATTTTAAAAATCAACTTCAGTTGTTTTGGTTTGTTTGCACCATGGATCCGAATTTACCTCCATGTTTGTACCATCTCAAAAAAGTTTTGTCAGTATAAAAAAATTTCAACTCTTCTTTATGTATCTCCAAATCAAAGAACGATCTAGTCAGGTTGATATTGTGGCTAAATCAGTTCGCTGTCTTTGAATTACCCATTCAAACTTTATTAACTACGGTACAATCAAACTTTGGTTTCAGTTTCAACATCGTACAATGCGTACATGCGAACAACATGCCAGTTTCTTTACAACAACAACACGACAAGATCGTTCAACTTTGAGTGAAAACAAATGCCCTATGCGAAGATTACATCGTCTCCTTTATCATAAATACTATTCAGCGATGGTCAGATATTTACCTGTCCATTCCAAGGAGAGTTAGACGTCTTTGGGGGCTTGTCATTCCCACATGTCAAACTCTCCCTCAATTTTTTTTTCGCCACACAACGCCATTCGGAAACCCCCACATACATTCAGTATGAATACAGGTTTTAGGGTTACCGACGGCATGACCCCGATAACAGTTCGGGAAACGGACATAAATAATTAGCTCACGGAAATGACCGGAACTGCCGACCTATTTATTCTGGTATGAATCATTTCCCGCTTGTTTGCCCGCAATATCTTTCGATTATAAATTATGAAATTACGAAGTATTGGCCTTTGGAGACTTCAGTTTTTTTTCCAAAATTTCAGTTTTTCCCTTCTAAAACACTCAGACTTCAGTTTTTTGGTGACAAAATTGAGTTTTTACGGGAGTTTTGACACCGATTACCGGTGTCAAAACACGACGTGTATGAAACCCTGCTATTTGTACGTCACTTCTATACCCCAAAGAAATTCTGACAATGCTCGCCGGGTTGTTCATCATAATGAACCGAGGAGAGATCATAGTTTCTGAGAATACATGATCTTCTGCAGTTTCTTCCCTCAGGGATCCTGGTCGATCCTCTTGATAGTATTCCACTTCGACTGTGTCTTTAGAGGTAGTGAACGTGTTCACTATTAAAAGAAATCCTTTTAGGAAGACCTGTTTCGTCTCGCCTTCTTGCGTACACAGCTCGTCATGGGTTTGTGATTACTCCGGTCAGTTACATCAGAACATGTTATCTGACTCATCTTGACACGGATTGGTTTCTTTCGAACTCTTTCATGTTAAAATCGCATTCCCTCATCTTCTCTACTTCCAGTAGAGAATGTGGAATTGTCTTCTCGGCGACGGTGACGTAGTCTAATACTGCGGCATGGGAACACCATCTCCAATGTTATGTAACCAGAAGAAACTACGTTTTAGCTATTCTTCTTGAGGTTACATCTCCATCGCATCTACACTACTCCTGGCCTCGTCATTTCCATTCTTCCTATACGAGGAGCAGATCTATCAAGTCTAACGCATTCGTCGTGAGACTCGCGCATTGGTCTTCAATCACACACTCTCACGCAGCCACCTATAAATCTCACGCATTCGCCACTTCAATAAAGAAAATCTGTAAAACACGAGTCTTTTGCTCAAAGTTGCCAGTGACCGGCGCACAGGATTGTCCTGTGGGAATCACCGTCGTCAGTCTTGCGTCATCACATTGACACGTTCCCGCTGTAAAACTGTTTCATTGGCTTTCTGTCATATCTTATCGGGCACCTGCAGGCCCTATAATATGCACAACGCAGTATCGGGAACCAGGCTGTCAAAATGTCAACTGATGGGTGCTGATTGTTTACTTTTGACTTGCAGGACGCTATAACTTCCAATATTTTAACGATAGAGATAAAATAATTGCAGGTTGGTAGTTAATTTTTTTTTATCACATATAAATGAGGTGTGAGGCCTATGCAATATATTTGGTGACAATATCATATAGGCCTTCCAAACATACAAGCAATATTCTTATTTCCATCAGCAAAACAATCAGAAAAATAAACAAAACAACCAAAAGAATGAGTATAAACTCAGTGATGATTTATGATTTTATTCCTCTAAAATTGGCCAGAACGCGTCTCCAGCCATCTAAAACCCCAGAGCTTCCGGGGCCTAGGTGGCCCCTGGACCCTCACCTTAAGTGCAGGGATAGTCACTAAATCTCACTCTTTGGGAAATTTTAAAGTTGAGAGGTCTGGAGAAGGGCTAATTGGGGTTTGACGGATCTGGTCTGTTATCCTTCCACTTCCAGGAGTATCCAGAGTGGTGTACGAGAAGTCCTGCGTCGCTTCGTCATCGTGTCCTTCAGTTTGCAGTGGAATAGTTCCAGCAACATGAACGGTTTTGTATGCAAGCCTTAGTGGATACTCTTTCAGTTTCCAGGACTCGTCACATACAGAGCTACCGCGGACATATTCAGTTTCTGTTTTACCTGTAGTGTAAGCACAGAATCTAATTTTCTTCTCCTGTCTTTCCTCTTCTAAAGTAGATGACAATATAGAAGTGCCTTCTTTCCGGTGGTAGCGTTGCTGTTCTCTTCTTCCGAGACTGAGGTATCATTGCAGTGGCGTTTAAGTGTTCGTCCCAGTAGGCACCTAAATCCTTTATGGAGATCAAATCTGAGCACTGCTCTACTATGCACGGAGAACATTTTGACTGGTGTTTCTTCCTTCATATCGGCCATTCTTGTAAGGCTGCGTCGGGGAGGGCTGGAGAACATAGTTGGTTCGAGAATTGACAGTTGTCTCATATTACACCGGGAAGTCCAGGAAATCTCAAGAACCAACGCTTGTTTTTTGTGTCAGAAATTATCATAGCTTTTGACCTTCATAAACAAGCATGAGGAACAGTGATTTGTTCCTTCAGTGGCATCTGCTGTTAGGGATCGTCACTACGGGTGTGTCAACTTTCCCGGTACCTCTATCAGAAAATTACGACCGGGTGACAGCTACACATAGATCTCCAGGTCGGATGGTTCAATTATGGGAAATTTCAGGGACCATCTGATTCCGGTTTATGTTTCTCATATTACGATCCCAGCAGCCACTAGCAGCGTCTTGCGTACGTTTTCGGCGCAAGTTGCCGGAGGACACATTCTTCGGCCACTGCTTCTCTGATGGCAACTCGACGACCGGCTTCCGGTAAGTTACATCAGTACATGTTATCTGACCCAGTTCCGGTTTCCTCCTCGGCCAGGTTTGTCTTCTACTGAAATGAATTGGCTTGCATCAATCATATATTAAATGCGTCTACCAGAACAAAGCAGTCCTTCCATCTCGGGTGTTTTCATCGAGGACACCATACAAACTAGCTCTAGCTCCTCTCTTCACCTTGCAACCGATTCAAATGTATCAGTTAGGAACGGATGTCTTGTTCAGCGATCGACGTACGATGATATCCGATCTCTCTGGTTATTCGGTTGTTTCAGTTGTCAACCCATCGTTCCGAGTAAATTCTTCTTCACTTCTCTGGAGAAGGATGGATGGATGGAATCGTTTGTACACTCCGTCGTTTTCCGATCGGTATAGAGACCCACTCCGACGTTGCATTTCCTGAGCTGGTTTGGGCACTGCATCATTGTTGGGAGACTGTCTTTCAGCCTGTGACATCAAATTATAACCTATAGTGATCACAGATGACGGTGTTTTTATACTTCTGCAGTCTGCTCACTGTCAAACTTGGGTGGCTTGCTACCGCGAGAGTTCGGCTGATACTTCATGTGGGAATCTATTGTCTATGTCTTCATGCAGCTGATGGGCTCTCAAGTCTAGTCATATTTTTTTCCCAGACTTTGCTAGTATATGCATTATCGTGTGATACATGGAGTATGAACCGGAGTTCATCATCCCAGCATATCTATGGGTTCTACACTTCCGGAGTTAAATGTCATTAAGTACCACTCGCCTTATGACCTGCTTTCCCGGAAGTTCGTCAATCCAAATCTGTCCAACATTTTATCTGAAGGATGACAGAGTTATGGGCCCTGATAGAGCTCTCTCATACATATGTGTTCTGACTACAGGGCCGGCGTCAATTTATCGCTTTTGGTTCCTCTTCCATTAAGCAGGAGGTATAAAATATGTTCTTCCTGGCTTTCCAATACTTCTCGTTTGGCGTACACCACGGATATATTGTAACCAAGTGCCAGGTGACAAACTGAGATGTCTAAATCACTGAATTACATATAGCTGTTAAATATCATATATATTCTTTATTGTAGACTGACATCTTTTGTAAACTATTTCACTTGTGTGTTTAAGCTGCAACCTTGCCTATTTGAATCAGACATCTGTTGTTTACTGAACTGAACCCCTGGGTTGTCATATATGTATTTGGGAACAAAGGTGCTGCCAAGTCACAGATATTGTCTGACAACTCAGCATGTAGAACTCGTTTAGGCCAGTCCAGTAATTATTGTATCTTTGGTGTCCTACTGTTTAATTGAAATCATATCCTGTCATTTTAGCATAAAACCACTGGTTCGTGAATGTTAGTCAGTTTGGTATCCAGCTCGAGAAGAGACAACATTGATCTATGTTAAGTCTGGTACCCAGCTTTCCGGAAAGACACTGTTAGACCTTTAATCTACATGTAAGTTAGTACACAGATTCTACAGAGTGGAAACCACCTGTTATGAGAGGAGAACCTTTTAAGCATCGATATATTGTACAAGATTGCACACCAGGATTTACCGGAATTATATGTTAAAGTTGGAACTGTCTTCTTGAAGTTGGAGTTTACTTATTCTATACTTTTGAGTGTCACTAGGGTTAAATGCTAGCTCCCCCAAAATAACCCTTTGTGATAACCAGTCAGCCAACCTGGTTATAGTTGGTGTGAGAACCCATGGGCTTGAGTGGATTCTATCTTCACTCAACTTTTCCGATACCTCAACGTTTGCTCGCATCCTGTGAATAACACCTGAAGACTTCAAGATGGTTCCAGAGTTTATACCAGAAGCTGTCGCTGATGTGCTGCAAATGCTAGGACTTTCAACTTTACCTTCAACATGGAACATTCAAGAGTTAGAATGCAAAATACAGCTCAACTTGACATGGAAGAAACCAGAAGGTACTGTACATGTAAATACAAGTAGCCCTGTTATGCAAACTAAACCTCGTTCTCACAAGTCGTCAGCTAAACGTCTGCGTGATCAGAGGAGACTTGAACAGTATCTCCAGAAGAAAGATATTGAAAATCAAAGTAGCGCCAGTAATTCAACAGCCCTGGATGAAGATTTCATGGAGGATGTACATTCAACTGTGAGTAGTTTGTCAAACACAACAACAAATAACTGTCCACTTCCAAACTCCCAGATACATATAACAAATCTTGTGAATGAGGAATCACCTGTGAGCAAGATATCATGTATGACAAGCCAGGTAGATTTTGGATATCCAAAATCACTTGTCTCAACTGAAGTTAGCAGTTTCATGGACTACAGACCAGCAACAAACATTGAGGTTATTGATTCTACCAGCCAGACAAACACTGTTTCTGGTCACTCCATAGAAACACAGACAGAAACCATTCCGGAGAATCCCCACAACTCTAAATATGGCATTAAAGTACAGGACATACGCCCTCAAGAGTTTATGGCATTACGCTATGAAGATGGCCAAGAACAATACATGGTCAGGTGGATAATGAATTGCACTTGGGTTAACAGAGAAGACTTTGACGAACTGCTGAACATGATGTTGTTTTGTCATGGTCCACCTCCTTTTTGGAAGGGATATTTATAACATTAAGTGTACCGGTATCTCTGATTCATTACTTCTTCAAGTGCTTCACGTTATCTACATGACAATTATTATTTGTCTATATATTATCCTCATTGAATTGTGATGTATTTATTTGTATTAATTGTAAGCTTCATAATGTATCATAGGTTGATTAGATATACCAGACGTGAGGACACGTCTTACCAGAAAGGGAGGCAACTGTAACCAAGTGCCAAGTGACAAACTGAGATGTCTAAATCACTGAATTACATATAGCTGTTAAGTATCATATATATTCTTTATTGTAGACTGACATCTTTTGTAAACTATTTCACTTGTGTGTTTAAGCTGCAACCTTGCCTATTTGAATCAGACATCTGTTGTTTACTGAACTGAACCCCTGGGTTGTCATATATGTATTTGGGAACAATGGTGCTGCCAAGTCACAGATATTGTCTGACAACTCAGCATGTATAACTCGTTTAGGCCAGTCCAGTAATTATTGTATCTTTGATGTCCTACTGTTTAATTGAAATCATATCCTGTCATTTTAGCATAAAACCACTAGTTTGTGAATGTTAGTCAGTTTGGTATCCAGCTCGAGAAGAGACAACATTGATCTATGTTAAGTCTGGTACCCAGCTTTCCGGAAAGACATTGTTAGACCTTTAATCTACATGTAAGTTATTACACAGATTCTACAGAGTGGAAACCACATGTTATGAGAGGAAAACCTTTTAAGAATCTGTTATATTGTACATGATTGCACACCAGGATTTACCGGAATTATATGTTGAAGTTGGAACTGTCTTCTTGAAGTTGGAGTTACTTTCATTCTATACTTATTGAGTGTCACTAGGGTTAAATGCTAGCTCCCCCAAAATAACCCTTTGTGATAACCAGTCAGCCAACCTGGTTATAGTACTATACCATTGCCATGTAATTGTATAATGCCACAGCATTACGTAACATTTGCCCCCCTCATAAGTCCTGATGAATGGATCGTACAGCCGAGAGTGGTACTCACTACAAAAGGAACGAGTCCGATTCACACCTATGCGGATTTCAATAGATTTCAAATACTACAAGCCGGAGACATTGACACAAACCCGGGACCTATTCGAAACCCATACTTAGTGTGTAAAAAGCCAGTTGCCAAAACACACCGTTCACTTAAAGATGTAATCAGCCTCAGATCAGGGCTGAAATCGATTTCTTTCAAACTCAGCGAAAGTGACATATGTTACAACAGGTACGAAATGAGACACACTTGACCACAAAAAAAACAAACTTGTTTCTACCATTCACGAGAAAATAGAAGGAATTGATCTTAAAAAATAAACAGCATGGCATGCCGTTTATTTTTCCATGACCGTGTCAACAAGCGTATACACGTGTGGTGCATTCTACCAACGTATGCTATGCGACGGATTACCGAACCGTAGGCACGAGCCATGACGTTATCTCATGGCTGCAGCTGTGCAGCATTCAAATTCGTGAGCATCGCTACATAACTCATTTTCCTCGCCGCGTACAACACACACTCAACGGCGAAACAGAAAACCCGTCGAAGCGGGCAGAGTTTCAAATTTCTTTGACAAGATATTCTTGCCTTCGTTGTATATGGCGATCCCACCATCATCAAATATAATACATATGATGCTTTGGTAATCTTCCCTGTTGAAAAAACCCATAGAGGAGAGTTTACAAAATCCATCCATTTTCAGGCTGATTACATCTTTAAATGTTTAAGTTGTGTTCAGAATGTCCATATAAAATGTGGCGAAATAGCCCCGAAATTTTTTCAGCAGATTCATTGTTGCTCAAAATACGCCATGGATGTGTAAATTTTGTACCGAACCAGCTTTCAATTTCTCTGACAGTTTTTTTTCTCGATGCCGACACTATTTCAAACATATCTACTTCGTCAGTGTCGACTGAGGCGAGTCTCGATACTGATTTCTGTAGCATAAACCGCCTATTGAGCATAAGGGAAACGTTTAACAGGAATTTCATCTCCGCTTATCTGAATATAAACAGCCTAAGGTACAAATTCGGTTATGTGCAGGATCTTCTTTTGAAAAACTGTGTTGACTTTCTATGTATAGCCGAAACTAAACTGAATGACAGTTTTATGGATGCGCTGTTCGACGTTTCGAACTATCGACCTTTCAGAAAAGACTCGTCAGATAAGTCTGGCGGTCTTTTTGCATTTTGTGCGATCGGAAATTCCCTGTCATAGGAGGAAAGATCTTGAAGTCCTGGATTTTGAATGTCTCTGGTGTCGAGATGCATTTAGGCGTGCACAAATGGCTGATTGTCTCTTGTTACAAACTACCGAAGATGAAAGACAGAATTTCAAAATGCATTTATCCAATTCCTGGACAGTGACCGCTAGCTATGACCGTTTCATTGTGATGGGCGACCTAAACTATGACATGCTAGCTGGCGACAACAAGAGTAACTGTTTGTCCGATATATGTGACTTATTTGATCTACGAAATGTCATAAAGCAGCCCACCTGTTTTAAAGCATCAAGAGAACGCTTCTTGATGTCATTCTGACCCCTAATCCAAGGAGTATTATTTCGGAGGGGGTCATAGACACTGGGGTGAGTGACTTTCATAGACTTGTATATGTAGTAACAAGAACCTATGCCCCAAGACGAAACCACGCGTCATCACGTATAGATCCTTCAAAGATTTCGACCAAACAAATTATCTCCGTGATCTTCAATCGGCACCTTTCCAAGTCGGAAATGTCTTCGAGGATGTTGATGATCAATACAACTTCTTTCATAAGCTATTGATGAGCATTGTAGATAAACATGCTCCAATTAAACAACGATTAATTAAACACGAACAGCCGCCTTTCATGAATAAGGAACTACATAAAGCTGTGATGAATAAGGCAAGACTGAAACATCGATACGATAAGTACCCGAACGCAGCAAACTGGGAAAATTATCGTGTACAAAGGAACCTGGTTACAAAGCTGAAACGAAAATCTATCAGAACTTACTTTGAGGAACGCTGTTGCGGGGACACGGACCAGCATGCGGATGCTAAGGTATTCTGGCGAACTATCCGATCGTTCTTCACAAATAAAGGCACAAACTCATCATGTCACCTACAACTATCCAATGGCGGGCATATATTATCCGACCCGATTCAAGTTGCTGAAAAAATGAACGAGTACTACACCAATATTACGGCGGACATTGGTGCACCAGTCAATAACAATGTAGCAACAATGACTTGACGAGGATTTTATCCAGCACAGTGTAGAACAATTTAAAGACCATCCCAGTATAAAATCCATCTCAAGTAAACGACCCGTTTCTGTTTCATTCGAATTTAAGAAAGTAACACAGAAGCAAGTTAAGGAAATTCTTTGTAAATTGGATACCAACATGAGCAGTGTGACTAACGTCACAGGACCTACGAAGTACAGTAGGCATTAGGACTCGAAAGTGAACTGAACTCTTGGAAATCCCCACCCCCAGTTGAAATCCTGCCTATATTAAGATGGGCACCGCCCAAGTCAGAATCGCCACTGATTTTCATCAAAAATAACCAGAAATTTCCATCAAAAATAGGTCAGCTCAGAACTTGTTGGTAAGTCTCCTAATGCGCCTTCATTCCAAAATAAATAACGATCACTGATTTAATTTTACATTTTTTTTTTAAAGGAAACAGATTGAATAATATAGGTTCACTAGATTTCAAGCTTTACGTGTGAAAATACATCTACATCTCTTTAGTGGTTTTTAGTGCCCTTGTCCAGGATCAAAACAACTTTTTAAATCACATTATTTTCCCAACAATACACCAAATTTTTATATATAGTACTATAGTATAGAAAGGTAGCATTTATGTAGTTTACGGTAATTCAATTCGAGACCAACACCTTCTATGCACAAGATAATAATGATTCTATGTGATTCTCCTGAGCATAACCGGTACAAAGACGAATAAATAGCGTCTCTACATCACGTTGTTATCTAGATATATGAGACAACACATTTTGGGTATCGGCAATCTAATGAATGTACTATTCCGGTTTCCTTGTTTCACATTATATTCTATGGCAGTTGATCGGTGATTTTCTTTATGATAAACGTTAAACCACCTCAGCTTCGTTGTGCAAACAGCGCTGAATTTTGAGGGTATATGCAGTAGGGTATTTTTAGCCGGAGAGTAACTGATAGGCCTAGTCATTAAATGCGATAAAACGCTGGAGCAAAACGGACCACAGTTTTCTTGGCAATGATGACATGTTTGGATGTGAAACAGGATACAGGCTACAGCTTACATATATATAACAATATACTGAAGTGTTAATTATAAATCTAATTTTAATCAGAATTATTTCAGATCAGAACTTGCTGGTAACAATGTCCTAATGCACGTTCATGCCAAAAATCAAGGTTCTAATGTCAACGGTTCTCCTTATTTTGCCGACGAAAGGATTCGGATGGACTGACTGACTCACTCATTACCGGACAATTTGCGATCTGTAGCCTACTTCGTAGGAATAAGGCCACTGGATACGATTGTATACCTGCGAAGCTACTTCGCCCAGCCGCTGATGTGGTATGTGTTCCACTCACCTCCATTGTTAATGACTGTATTAGTCAGTCAAAGATTCCAGAACAGTGCAAATGTGCAGACGTAAACCCCGTGTATAAGAAAGATGATCCACTTCAAATTGGAAATTACAGACCAATAAGTATCTTAACGACAATTTCCAAGGTATTTGAACTGTGTTTAAATTCGCAATTACAACAATTTAGCCAAGCTATTCTGTCGGACCTTATGTCGGCTTACAGACGGGGGTATAACTGTCAAAACACCCTGATTAAACTGTGTGAAGATCTGCGTCGCTCTCTAGATCAAGGACACCCTGCAGCAATTCTCATGATGGATTTATCCAAGGCATTTGACAGTATCCCACACGATCTTTTAGCTGCCAAACTGCATGCATATGGCATGTCCGAAAACTCTGTCAAGTTATTAGTTAGCTACCTGAGAAACCGCAAACAAAGAGTTAAATTAGGCTCAGAGATGAGCTCATGGTGGTTATTGTTAAAAGGTGTTCCTCAGGGGTCAGTCCTTGGGCCTGCCCTTTTTAATATTTTCCTAAATGATTTTGTTGATGTTTTAGAGCAAACGTCTTTAACTAATTATGCAGATGATAATACGCTATGTGCTTTCGGAAAAACAATCGTGAATGTTATTAGAAAGCTGTCTGAGGACTCTAAAACTGCAATTGAGTGGTTTGCTGATAATCTGTTACAGGCAAATCCCGAAAAGTTTCATTTTATGTTATATGGTAAGAATATTGTCAATTCCGACCTGGAAGTAGGAAATGTTGTCTTGAGTCCCGAGAACTGTGTCAAACTATTAGGGGTCCGTCTGGACCGTGACTTGAACTTTAAGGACCATGTCAATCAAGTATGTAAGAAAGCTGGAAGACAAATGAATGTGCTAAGAAGAATATCCAGATATCTAAATGTTAAAGCTAAGCTTGCTATCTTTCAGACATTCATTTCGGCTAACCTAAATTTTTGCCCGCTTGTCTGGATGAATAGGAACAAAACAGATATTACTCGGATAGAAAAGGTACAAGAAAGGGCATTACGTATGGTATTTAATGATAGCACAGCGTCATATGAATCACTTTTAGATCGAGCTAAAGTACCAACTGTCATCACACGCTGGAAGAGATTTCTTTTAGCGGAAGTTTACAAATCGCTCAACAATGCCTCTCCGTTGTACATGACTGAACTGTTCAGAGAGAAATATGCACCATACAACCTCCGCACTGAGAAGAACCTGGAACAGCCAAAGTGTAAAACGACAAAGTATGGAATAAACTCTATAGCATATCAGGGTTCTACTATGTGGAACAAATTACCCAAAAATGTAAAGCAAGCTTCTTGTCTGAACGATTTTAAGCGTCTGATGAGCTCCTGTGATATTTAACTCTTTAACAGATTATGAAACTGATATGTGATCGTTTTTACTAAATGGATTTTAAGCATTGTATATCATATCTAGCTGTCTCTGTTTATATTTTTGTTATTTGTTGTTTCACATGTATTTTATGTCGATAATAATAGCGCCTAGTGCGCTAATGTTGTCCTTTATCAACATCGACAATAAAGAAACTATCTTATCTTACCGTGAATGGTCCCTGCGTTTCAACTGTTCCCAGTCTCTCCCCGTATTTTTTCTTCAATATTTTTTTATGACCATTTATCACTAAAGATGTAGTCTTTTATCCAGTGTTACTTTTATCTGTAAGACCTGCAGACTCTTATTCATAAAAAGTGTCCAATAACCGGGTAGTCAATTCTATGCCATAGTGAACTAAGGACATAGTATTAGTGACCAAAATGATCATGAAGAAGGATCGTATATAGACAACAACAACATACTGTGTTCTGTTTCGCTTTTGATTAAAAAAGTATTCTGAGAAAAAACCTAAATACACATTTAAAATATCACAACTACTCTGCTGCCTGTAGGGTTTGATAAATTTATGACATTTCACAGTGTTTGTTGAAAATAAAATGTCAAGGCAATGAATTTGAGTTATGAATTTTAAACAAATTAAACTAGAGGCCACGACCACACTTGATCCCATCGGCCTAGTGTGAACATGCTGTCCCTTTCACATGAGCAATATAAATCTCTGGTATAGACAGATGAAGGGCATTCAATAAGGGGAAACAGAAGTAGTTGGGGGAAAAACAGTCATGTTTATTTGTATGGAAAGTTGGCTAGAGACAACTAGATATAAAAGGGGCGGGCACCCACCAACCACCCGCTCTGATAAGAGGAGCATTAAAGTGGCTCTTAATTTGTGTAAGGAAATGTTCACATGTATTGTTGGTTAATGTAAAATGTTAAAGGCATAGTACGATAGGCCCAGGTGTATTATACAGACAAGGGACATATTTACCAAATACAAAAACATGGGTCTGTGCCTGATAAATTGAAACCTTTTGGGGTTGCAATTATCCCAATATTGCAGACAACACACAAATTTCAGCTTCTACCAAGATATATTGGAGATGCTTAAAGACAATATATGAGGGTCGGGTGAGGGCTAGTTTGGGAGATAGAGGGTGCGGTTCGGCGACCTGGGGATTGGGACATGCTCTCCTTGAGGGTAGTGGTAGGTGTGCTGATATGAAAGCAATAGAATGCTCCCTGTACATGAAACAACCACACCGACAACTGCATGCCATCATGTCAGTCCGAAAAAACACAAGGTGGAATTCAATTCAATTCAGGAAACTAATCATATACACAGTGTGCAACCAAACTTTAGGAACTCAGTTGTAATTAATATAGTAAGTTACAGGTGTGGACACAAATGGTTCCTGCAGAAGCTTTAGGGTAAATCATATGATGTGAGATACAATTATTTGATAGCAAAATTGATAGAAATGTTGTCCTTCAATTAAGATGACACGAATTTCAAAAACCAGGGGTTCAGTACCGCGAGGATTTCCGCGCCAGTTATTTCATATATAAAATATGGTTTGTGCAAAAGCTTTAGGGTAAATTATATGATGTGGAATAGAATGATTTCATAGCAAAATTGAAGGAAATGTTGTCCTTCATTTAAGGCGACACAAAATTCAAAACTAACACGGTTCGGTACTGCGGGGATTTCCCCGCCAGTTATATCATACGAGTGCTCGTTCACCCCCATGGGTTCACTCACCCCCATGGGTTAGTTTATAGTGATAGGGAGATCGCGTGCCCTTTCTATACTACTCATCGCGCATGCTTAGTCGACCCATTCTACCGTAGGGTGCAAGCCTGGCCCATGGAATCTCAGGTAACAAAAACCCCAGGTCTCTCGCCCCACCCTATCCCATGCCACACCTATAGGGATAGGGAGATCGCGTGCCCTTTCTATACCACTACTCATCGCGCATGCAGTCGACCCATGTGGATATTTTTCGTTATGTTGCCATGGAAACCACAAAAATCAACTAAATGCGCCCAATTTCAATAGGCTTGTGCTTTACCACCCAACAATGCAGCATACCAAATTTGAAGTCTCCAGCTGCAACGGTTCACCTTTTAGAGCGGTCACGTGGTTATATGGATATTTTTCGTTATGTTGCCATGGAAACCACAAAAATCAACTAAATGTGCCCAATTTCAATAGGCTTGTGCTTTACCACCCAACAATGCAGTATTTCAAATTTGAAGACTCTAGCTGGAACAGTTCACCTTTTAGAGCGGTCACGTCGTTCATCCAGCCAGCCAGCCAGCCATCCAGCCAGCCAGCCGGACAGAGTGACGACATGATCCCATCCGGCATATGCCGATGGGATAAAAAAAAATTATCACATAACTGCGGTGTTATTAGGAACATATGGTCACGACATATTTATTGTACCGGTATGCACCTAGGTGAATAACACTTTCAAACACGCTGATTGGATAATACATGTAGCGTGAGAAAATAAATTACTACGCTTGGTAGTGACGTCACTGAACTATTTTTCCCATTGATAAACTTCTAATACGAAATACTATGTTTATAAGTGCAACAACAACATAGATCTGCAAGACGATCATTTTATCCAGATACATGCATAGGTCTGCAAATTATAATTGTCAATAGCCATACAAGCAGCAATGATTTGCAATGCATTATTTCTACAGTTTTGAGCATCAAATTTTGTATAAAGTACTCACGTACCGGTCGTAGTCCGTCATTTTTGTTTGGCGAATCGAGCCAGCCCGCCATTTTGAGTACCGCATCCCGTCAGATCTCGACAGTAAAGGTTTGATCATTCTTTTGGAATATCTGCATGGATTCGTCCATATGTTTGCTTATTTCTTGCAATATAGATCTGGATGATTAAAGACTTCAAACGGATTACGTATTCAAAATGATCTTGTCAGCCTAGCATGTCGTCACCTCGCTGAGAACTCGCCAACCTGTTGCGCGCGTATGATGACATGCAGCGAACATGAGTGTAACTCGTGGAATGACATGACCCAAAATAAATAATGTGTGAAGAACAGCCAATTATCAAATTAAACTTATTTCATTCTGTTGTGAAATGGTGTACGATATTTTGAAATACTGTGAAAACTGAACAGCTTTAAAGGAAGGTGCTCAAGCTCTATTGCATTTTGGAACTATATCGGCTTAGCGTATACAGCAACTTGTTAGGCTGTGATGCGCCTGAGCCAGGGCCGTTTTTTTCGTGGAGAATGAAACAAAGAAAAGAAATTTTGAGGTAGATTTGATAATGAAATCTTTTGAATTATTGCGTTTATAATTCACTTAAAATAGTTATGTGATAAACAGAATCTTACACTCGTGGCAATTTAATATGAAAGTTATGACACTCGTTGAGTAAGTTTTATATGTTGCTCGCTAAAGCTCGCAACATATAAAACTTACTCAACTCGTGTCATAACTTTCATATTAAATAGCCACTCGTGTAAGATCCTCTATGTATTATATATCTCATTGATCAGACAACAGTTTAGCATGAACTCGTGTATAAAATATTGAAATGCGGGTATTGCTATATGTTGTTGTTGATCCGGACGTCCCTCCTTTCAGACTAGGAGCACCCTCTTACAGAGGTATTTAGAAGCTTGCACTGGGTGTAGGACAAAACCCCAGGACAAAACCCCCACCGGACATAACCCCCACTGGACAAAACCCCCATCACATATTATTTCCTATGCTATTTTAGCAATAAAAGAAAACATGGTAAATGATAAGATCTCAAGACAAATTTATTTGATGTTATAACATATTTATTAATCTTTCAATACTTGTGTAGCCTACTATACAGGCTACCCTGTTCTTACATGAACAATAATTGGAAGTAATACCAGTTTCTCACTAGCACATTTTTTCACCCCAAACAAAGTTTTTCACTAGCACATTAGCATATATGTATTTCAGTACCAGATTTTCACACCAAACGAATGTGTCCAACTCCTCTCAGCAATTCTTGTACTGTCTTCCGACCATCTCTGACATCCACACATAGATTCCGCAGATGCTATAGATTCTTTAGTAATTGTTTAGTGTACCCGGTACACCAGTTATTATAAGGGCGGCTACTGTTAATTAATTGTTTGTTTCTCATAACCGTGCTTGTAAAATACACATGCTGAGTGTGATAATTATTAACTATTAACTTGCAAATCAATTGTATACAAATATGAAGAAAATGAGCAAGTTTTACTCATGAAAATGTAAATCCCTCATGGATTTTAATATTTGCCCTCAAAATATAGAGGGCTGGTTACGGGAAACGAACCATTAATTATCAGCGGCCTAATCCTTATAGCTGAAATACACAAAAATGACCAGGATCATAGAGAATAGATATTTATGAATTTCTATTTTAAAAGTGTAAAAATTCTGTCTGAAATAGCTATTTTTATTTGAGATGGGGGTTTTGTCAGATTTTTTGGGGGTTTTGTCCGTGGGTGTTTTGTCCTAGGGGGTTTTGTCCGTGGGTGTTTTGTCCTAGGGGGTTTTGTCCGCTGGGGGTTTTGTCCGGATCCCGCTTGCATTAACCCCGCCGCTTACTAGGGTGGTCGAGACAGGGTCAGTAGCAGTCGAGGTCCCGTGCTGTGCAAGTAACTTATTTACAGTGCATTGACACCTCCTGACTACATATAGACCTGTCCCTTTTTCTGACCAGGTGTGAGCGATGTACTACTGTGAGTGGATTTATATAGCAGTCACTTAAAGACATCCAGGTACTTTATTCCCCAAGTGCCTCCGCTGGCGAAGGTCTAGCATTGCAACTAGTTCCACCATCAGTCCATTTTACCCTGGACACTGAATCAGTCCAGCGTCTTGTGAATAGGCGAGTATATATGTAAGCGGTCACTGGCGAGGCGCGAACCCACGCCAGCTGTAGCACTCCGGGTCAGACACTCTAACGAGTATAGTATAATACTATGGAGATAAATTTATTGAAAACATCACAATTTTTGTTCTACTTCTACCTCCAGATTATGTTCTAGCTAACAGGACTCCTGACTCATGTTTTGCATTTAGCGAAAATTGTTAGTTTTTTTGGACTTCTTAGTTCTTTAAACACAGCCCAAACTTTGGCAACAGAATTTATTTTTCATGAATATGTATGAATATGGTTGTTGTTGTTGTTTATCTGTAAATCCACTCTTAACTCGATGGGTATTTTTCACTGGTGCTACAAGAAAAAATCACATGGTGCTTATTCCCAAAATGCTGCTTGAGCAGTTGAGAAAGTAGACGGCGGGTGGTTGTTTGGTTTTCTCCTGATCTCTCTTTCGTGGGTAGAAATGGCTCTTTGGTGAAAGTTTAATTACTGGTACGATGCTAACAAATTACACTGTGAAATAGCACTAGAACGGATGTCATTTACTGAAGACTAAATAAATAACTTGTGGACTGGTGGAGGTTCAGATGTTGTTCTTACGCGCGTACAGCTGTAGGCCTAGGCTAGTGCAGCGCCGGCGGGAATTCAAAGAAATTTTCAGAACATTAACTCACCGTTTCTGTAACATCTGCTATCCCCAGCATAATGCAGTATTGAATACGGAACACAAGTTATGAATAGCATTGAAAAGATATAGATAAAACGACAATAAACACTAGAGATCGGAAATCATGTTTGTTGTCATTTTCCCCTCTCCAATTATTTCTTTTTCCCGCGTTTGTTTTGCGCAGGTACAACTAACGAGAACCACTTCCTGAGAGGGACACAACTCTGTCATAATTTTTTTTCTCTAGAAATAGAAGCCTGGTTACCTCCCATGGGGTTTAACTCAATACAGAAAAGGAAAGACTCGAACAGAGAACCCCCCCCCCAAAAGCCCCAAAAAACAAAACAAAACAAAATAAAAAGAGACCGAAAGAGAAATATTATTTCTACCGAAAAGTAAATTTTCACCGACAGGGATCAATTTGAAATCCAGTAGATCCACAGATGATTCTTACATAATACACGAGTAGTGTAACTCCGAAGAATGACAGTCATGATGTTGTTTATACGACTTGTATATTTCCACAGGGGCTCGTTACCGTTGTTAATTAGTTTATAAGGTTGATTACAGCGGGGAGGGGGAATAAATGGGCCCCACCTCGACCCCCCCCCCCCCTGTAATCAACCCAATTAACCAATTAACAACGGTAACGATCTCGTGTATATTTCGGTCTATATTAGGCCATCGTCAGCAAGTAACAAGAGTAGTAATATAACGCTAAATTGACACCAGTTGACCTTTGTGCACTTAAACTTGTGGAGACCACGTGAACCGAAGTGACCTTTGACCCACCCCTGCGCAAGCGCACAAGACCGGATACAAATGGTGCGCCGGGGTCAAAGGTCACTTCCGGTCACGTAACCTCCACAAGTTTA
The DNA here is from genome assembly GCA_036873755.1 of Hanleya hanleyi. Lineage (NCBI taxonomy): Eukaryota > Metazoa > Mollusca > Polyplacophora > Lepidopleurida > Hanleyidae > Hanleya > Hanleya hanleyi. The sequence goes on along the minus strand of JAVTVY010000451.1, from coordinate 10,539 downwards.
AGTGCACAAAGGTCAACTGGTGTCAATTTGTCCCTTTCTATTTTGAGGGTCATCGAGCATATGTGAAGGTCAAGTGGAGGTCACAGAGGTCAAGTTCACATAGTTCCAAAAAAGGGGGATGTATTCCTCCGCGGTAATGCGGTCATGTCCGGCGGTGATGCGGTCGCTTCCGGAGAGAAGCCTCCGCGGACAGAAAGTAGTCCCATGTCAAGGGCCATACGCGAGTGGTCTCTTAATTATCCGGGAATGTTCGGCAATCTTCGGCAATGTTCGATCATCTTAGGCAAGGTCCGGTCATCTTCGACAATGCCCGATCATCTCCGGGTATGTCCGGTAGGTAATCGGAGTAAAGATAGTCCAGTGACTTCCAATGTTAATCTCCCGGAATGCACGTCATCAAACATGGTCCCCGACAATATCGCCGGCTATATGCTCAGCATAAATGGAAAGTGGGGAACCCTCAATTTCTCCACATAGCCATACAGCGAGAGAAGGGAAATCCACAAAACCAAATTGGCACAAAAAATACATGAATACATGGGAAGTAAGACTTATAGTAATAAAGATAAGCTATAGGTGTTGTACGATGTTATTATTACACAGGGTCGAGCGTGTCGTGTCCAGTATGTCTCAGCAAATTGTAAACAAAATGGCGGCCGCACAACGTTCGTCCTACGTTAGTCCAAGATGACCGACGGAGCATGTAGGTCACGTGTCAAACTGAAGCTCTCATAGTGTAGACCACGACTTGAGGCATGTCCACGTCATCTGTGACGTCATCAGTAGGAGTAGTAGCCAAAGTGGGCATTTTCGGGGTCTGAAGAAAGTTGTTTGGGGTAGAGATGGACCATCCGTGGTCCAAATGGTCCGTGAGGCGTGCGCAACGCCCGTCTTAACGCATTAACGCACTAACTGATGAGCGAGCGAGTGCGTGCGCGCGTGTGTATGTGTGCGTGTGCGTGCGTGCGTGCGTGTGCGTGCGTGTGCGTGTGTGTGAAAATTGTGCTTAGTTAGCCGTCTCTCAATCGGAAGACATGACGGGCGAGTTGTCAGAGCATTTCCATCATAGCTCTCTAGATTTGTATCTAATACCGCTTATGCCGGTGCTAGGGGCCGTGTGGTCATATCATCCAAGTTGCCACATGAACAGGTACAATAAAAGCGTACCTGAGATACAACACATATCACGAATCGTTAGATTCTTGGTATTTGCTTTAGAATAGGTTAACCAGAAGACTATTCTGCGAAGTCATGTGACGCAGTCAGTATGTCGGCACCTCTTCCCACTTCCCTTATATGTGTTGTAATGGAGGCTCTGAAGAGCCGTTCTTTTTCTGTCGCTGTAAAACAGAACTGTCATTGCCACAGCGTCAAGGTCAATAGGACAAAGACCATTGTGAGGCCAACGAGCCGTCGCTGGTTCCGGCGTGAGCGCTCGTGGTTCATAGCCCGGGCATGGGTGATAGCACACCTCTCCATCGAGTCGATACTGCCGAGGATCACTTCAGTAAACTGTTCCAGGATCTGGCGTCGCCCCTCGTTGTCGTCGCCATCTCCAAACATGGACCGAACCTATGCTCGGTAACCCGTGAGTGAATTAACCACGGTCGCATGCTGTGAATTACAACACATATAAGGGAAGTGGGAAGAAGAGCCGACATATTGACAGAGCCACATGACTTCACAGTATAGTCTTCCGGTTAACCGATTCTAAAGTATACCAAAAATCTAACGATTCGCGATATGTGTTGTATCTCAGGTACGCTTTTATCGTACCTGTTCATGTGGCAACTTGGATGATATGACCACACGACTCCTAGCACCGGCATAAGCGGTATTAGATACAAATCTAGAGAGCTATGATGGAAATGCTCTGACAACTCGTATATTGGTAATTGGTGAGCTGTGTCGCTGTGACAACTCGTACACTGGGATTGGTGAGCTGTATCGTCGTCAGATGAAAATAACGGCATTTGACACAAAAGACTAGTCTGTATAAGGCCCGATGTCGACCCAGCATCAACTTCCCACAAATGCCAACATATATCAAAGACCAAAAGGTCTGTACAGGGGGCGGGCCTCGGGAACGAAACGTCCACCAGCAGAATGCGAGTCGCGTAGGGATGGGTCAACGTCATGGCTCTGCAACAGTAGGAATGGGGTGTGGGGTCCAGAGGCACGTATTTTATAGACGATGTCACACATGCGCGCCTATACGTAGCTCTACGGGTATAGTCCGTGATAAGTACTATTCTGATTGGTTAGTCCAATAAGAGAACAACAACAACAACAACAAGGATTACAGGTCAATCATTTTATTATCCCCTCCATCACATGATCACAGCACACCCACGCTGGGGGAACCGCTATGGGCTTGTTTACAATTCATTTATGCTATTGTCCGTGTATTGGCCGCATTGTCGGCTGATCTTGTCTAATCAGATGTTAATTGTGCTGATCTCAGAGTGTTCTTGTCCAATCAGAAGCCGACCCTCAGAATAAGTATAAGTCATGTTGAAGGATGGAACACAAACTGTGGACCACTTTCGGATTGATGGGGATCTACTGACTGTGGAGTCTGAAGAGTCGACCGCAATAGCGGCATTCATGGCTGGATGCCTTATGGACCGACCGTTGATGTCCCCTTAAATTATCCTTACGATTTAAAGACTTCCTGCAGATCGAACATGTATACTCGCCAACAGGACCTTGAAAATTAGACTGGGGTAAACCCTCATGCGTGCATGTTCATTGATTACACGTTGTTGAGATCTCAACTGGCTGTGTAGTCTGAAGCGGTGTCCACAATCCCCACATTGATGCCTGGATGTCTCATGGAGACACCGTTCATGGCGGTATACAGGCGATTAAATGTATCCCCGCGGGTCTCGCAGGTGTACTGGTCAATACAGGGACAGATTCCCCTTCTCTTGCTGTATGGCTATATCTCCTCCAGTACAACATACCCACGCCGGAGAAGCCGCGTTGGGTATGTTTACAATTATCGTAGGCTCTTGTCCAATCAGAAGCCGTCGTTTGAGAAAGTTCAATCTTCGGCCGTGCACGACTTTAGGATACGCTTGCTTTTAAACCTGAGGCTCTGATTTTCTAGATATTCCATGAAATTGTCACTAAATCAGCGAAATGCAGTAACACCCGTTAACGCCCGTCTCAACTTAACGCCCTATCCTAACGCCCTAACGAACATGGACCAGTCAATCGGCGGGCTGGAGAAGTAACCAATCAGTGAAGCCATAAGGGCATTCACGGCGTACAAACCGCGACATGTAAAAGCATGTAACAAAATTTAGCACTATATATGACTCATTATGTCCATCATAATCAACGTTGGTCAGGATGGCCGAGTGGCCTAAGGTGCCGGTCTTAAGTGCTGGTCCACATATGTGGGACGTGGGTTCGAATCCCACTCCCGACACACCCCTTTTTCGTTATTCTTCGCCATGTTGTAAAAGCATTGGAGAAATATAGCACTATATATGAATCATTATGACCACGATAACCAGCGTTGGTCAGGATGGCCGAGTGATCTAAGGTGCCAGTCTCAAGATCTATGAAATTGTCTACCCCGGGGTATGGGTATACTGGTCTGAACATGCGGACGTGGGTTCGAATCCCACTCCTGACACGCACCATTTTACTGGTCACAATAACCAGCCGTGCGAGGTGGGCAACGCTCGTTGATGAGTACGACTATGGTGGTTGTTATTGGAAGTCACATCTTTCTGCACATGTTCGGTCGGGTAGTAGTAGAGAAAGAACAGTTTCGGAGGTGCGCTGGTGCGAATGGGCCGTGTAAGGTTGGCAACGCTCGTGGTGGAGATTACAAGCGTCTAGTCCGTCATCCATAATTCAGCCGTCGTCCATTAGAGAATATCCGCGTCCATAATCCAAAGACCTATTCCATATTCCATATAACAGTATTAGCACCAAATTCAAAAAGACGATCATAGTATACATAAACATAGGCTTGTTTCCTGCAAGAGAGAAGCGGTCAACAGTTTTCAATGATGCCGGCAAGACATCATGATGTTCCAAAATATCAAATCCGTATCGCTGATCAGTATTCTTAATCCATAATATTCGTTGCAAAGTCGTCATCTAAAGATTGATGTATCTCAGTCACGCTTTGATTGTGACTGGCTACCTGGTAGTTTGTGTGTGTGTGTGTGTGTGTGTGTGTGTGTGCGTGTGACCGGGGACCATGTTGACTACTTTCTGCCAAAAAATTTTTCTCAACCAAGAGACATCAAAAAAAACAACAAGCAAATTGCATATTGCCAATTTTATTATCCTTGCATCACAACACACACACACACACACACACACACACGCACCCCCCGCCCACACACACACAAACTACCAGGTAGCCAGTCTGACTCTCCCCACGAACGTTGCTCACCTTGCACGGCCCATTCGGACCAGCGCACCTCCGAAACTGTTCTTTCTCTACTACTACCTGACTGCACATGTGCAAAATGATGTGACTTCCAATAACAACCACCATAGTCAGACTCTACCACGAGCGTTGCCCACCTCACACGGTTGGTTATTGTGACCAGTAAAATGGTGCGTGTCCGGAGTGGGATTCGAACCCACGCCCGCATGTGCAGACCAGTATATCCATACCCCGGGGAAGACTCATAGATCTTGAGACTGGCATCGTAGACCACTCGTCCATCCTGACCAACGCTGGTTATCGTGGGAAAAGCTATATTTGTAAAATGGTTTTACAACATGGCGAAGAATAATGAAAAAGGGGCGTGTCAGGAGTGGGACCCATTCGGACCACGGATGGTCCACCTCGACCCCAAAACGGCTCTTCCAATGCCCCTTTTTTTACTGCGCATGCGTAGATAGACGCTATTCTCAACCCACACCCATCCAGTTGGATGCTCCCTTACGAGTGCTTCACACTGATACTTCACTCGACCCAGTCGGACCAATAGGGGCCGACCTAGACCTCAAAACGACCAGTAAGATCTTCCTGTCCAGTGCGCATGTGCACATTCACTTTTTCAAAAAAATTCAAAGCATGGCTTCGAGACCCTCCCATCGTGTTCTACGTGGTGAGACGAAAAAACCAGGGGGCCACACCCTATACCGCAAATGTTCATGCGTGGTTTTCCCATAAGGTTAAGCACTGTCCACTCCACCAGTATGAACCTATTACCAGACCTACCTGAACTTTTCAAAAAATTTCACCGCATGGCTTCGTGGCCCCTCCCATCGTGTTCACCATCGCGAGACGAAGAAAACAAGATGCCACACCCCATAGTGAAATCCGCAATCCCATACATGCATTCCCTGTATAGATTAACATGCAAATGTGCGAATCAGGGAAGATCATCCGGAATTTGGCCCACAGAGGTTCCGCCTAGTCAGAGTTGTCGTCCTTGCGTCCAGAGTGTATAGATGGAGCTACGATCTTAATTCTCGTATCACAAAGAAATTTGGCACTGGACGCCATTTTTGAGCTGCCAATAGGACACAAACGGACCTGCACGGATGTTTTTTAACCTTTTGCAAGCGATGGTAACATTATATAAAACTAACGGGCGGGTGTATGTATCTAATGCATTTCATACCGCAGAAGACAACATGTTCAGATTTGCTGGTCCCCGATGAGGTCATGCTCCGTCGGTCATCTTGGACTAACGTAGGACAAACGTTGCGCGACCGCCATTTTTGTTTGTTTACAATTTACGGAGACGTACTGGACACGACACGCTCGAACCTGTGGTCGCACTGATCATAGACTTATAATAATAACATCGTACAATTACCTACCGGACATTCCCGGAGATGACCGGACATTGCCGAAGATGACCGGACCTTGCCGAAGATGCCCGAACATTGCCAAAGATTGCCGGACCTTCCCGGAGAATCAAGCAACTACCCGCGTATGACCCTTGACCGAGGAGGCTTCTCTCCAGAAGCGACCGCATCACCGTCGGACATGACCGCGAAGGAATACATCCCCCTTTGCCGGAACTATAGTGAACTTGGCCTCTGTGACCTCCACGTGACATCCATACTTGCTCGTTGGCCTCAAAATAGAAAGGGGCAAATTGACACCAGTTGACTTTTGTGCACTCATACTTGTGGCGGTCACATGGAGGTCACGTGATCGGAAGTGACCTTTGACCCCTGCGCACCATTTGTATCCGGTATTTTGCGCATGCGCAGGGGTCAAATGTCACTTCCGATCACGTGACCTCCACAAATTTAAGTGCACAAAGGTCAAGTGGTGTAAATTTAGCCTTATATTACTACTAACAAGTACAAGATAAAATATCTAATATATACATGTTCAGCGTGAATAGAGTTAAGGTACTGTACAGTGATTGGTGGAAATAAAGGTAAACAATACATGTGATCAGAGTAATACATACATTCCAATGAGGAAAGTTTATATTTTAGGGCAAGGGCGAAGTCCGCGCCCTAAAATTTATACACTTTCCCACATTAACCGCGCATAAAATAACCATTTATCACGCCTATGAAATCATTATTTCTATTCTATTGCACTACTCGAATTGATTATCAACAAAGATTACAATGAAAGGTTGAAAACATATTTTTAACTTTGACAACCTTTCCCCACTTTTTTTCATATTTTAGGGCAAGGACGAAGCTTTCCCACACTAACCGTCCGTAAAATAACCATTTAGCACGCTTATGAAAACATTATTTCTATTCTATTGCACTACTCAGATTGATTATCAACAAAGATTACAATAAAAGGCTGATAACATATTTGAAACTTTGATAACCTTTCTCCCCCCCTGTTTTGAAAAAAACTCGTCCACTGATGTTGGGACGATGCTCCCGTCTCAGTTGGCATCGTGCCAATGTCAGTGGACGAGTTTATGTGGTCTCCCAAATGGGGAGTGATTTTGTCAGCTGAGTCAGCTGTTGGAAAATTACGTGCATGGATGTATGCCTATTTGTGTCGCTTAGTTAATCAATTTCCCAATGGAAACAACAGTTAAACTTGATAAGGAAATTTCCTCATTTATTTGTTTGTTTTATTCGATTGTTACTTGTATGAAAGCAGACGTCCCTTTCCTCATCCGACTTATGAAATGGAATCTCCTAAATGAACACCTGCACTTGACAAATGTACATTTCACATAACCGTGGTAAATCGTGTAAGGTAATAATTGCACGGCTCGATGTTATTGACACAAGTGTTACAGAATCCAATTTAATGCTTGGCTGAATTCCATTTCGTCTAATTTATCCACTCGCTAGTGAACTCCGTTCGGACAATGGAAATGATATTCAGTCAAGTCTTGTCATAAAATGAGCTTCCATGTTCAACAGTATATTTGTCGTGAAGTTCAAAATTTGGTCCTGATCCTTTTCTGTGGAATTTTATGTGTTTTCAGTATAATCACACCTTAAACATTGATATCTCAGCAACAAGAACAAGATTGTGGAAACTGAGACACTCCTTGTTTCTTTCTAGTTCAGTACAACAATGCCGAATTTCGAATTCCCATGATGAATATTTTTCGAGAAATAAACGTTTTCCCTTGTACAACTGAAGAAATCAGGTACGGTAATGGAATTAACGCGATGAAGAGATAAGGGCATATTAACTGAGGACCGCTGCAGTGTTTGTCTGAGACAAGTTTAAATATAACAAGAAAACAAACGAACTCTTTAACGACAAATTTACTGCATGATTGAATTCAAATTCCGATATTAAACCAGTTTTATGACGTCCCGTCCGATCACGTGACTTTCGGTGCGCAGTCGGACAGTAGTATAAAAAGGCATTTGGGCCATCCGTGGTCCAAATGGGTTGTGTGAGGCGTCATAATGAAGCGCTCGATGGGGGAGTCCGTCTTGGGTGGTATATAGTGGAAGTGCCGTCAATATGCGCATGCGTAGTCTGGCAGTAGTAGAACATGAGGGTGAGACTCACAAAACCCCTCGGCTTTGTCCAAAGCAATTGAGAAATATGCTGAGAATGTGCAACATATTATGGCTATACTAATCATCCAGAATTGCTCTTTTTAGAGAATACCATCATTTCTGCTGATATAACAGCTACATGTACATTCAAGAATATATATCACAAAATCATATCTAGATTAATTCACAAAAGGGCCATACCTCTGTTATAAGGGCCGAGACGAATAATTGTAGGCTTGTAGAATACAAGAATACAAGTAGATAAATAAGTTTCCGAAATTTGGTAGCTGTATTGAGCACAGTTCTTCAGATATAACTGGTTATATTCAAGCATATCCAAGATTATTACACCAGAAAAGAGGAATAACTCCATAAAATAAGGGCCGGGACGATGATTTTTTGTACGCTTCTAGATAAATAATTTTCCAAAATTTAGCAGCTGTACCGAACACGGATCTGCAAATATAACTTGTACATTCAACAACAGATCACAAAATCGGATATCATTACATCCGAAAGGGGCATAACTCCATAAAATATGGACCGAGACAACTAATACTGTTATCTGGAATATGGAATAGGGCTTTGGATTATGGTCGCGGATATTCTTTAATGGACGACGGATGAATTATGAATGACGGACTAGACGCTTGTAACTATTTTTTTTTACAGGCATCTAGACTACAACTGGATCAAAAGGCTTCCTCATAATTTGGTAGCTGTTCCAAACAATAGAATACAATATAAATAAGTTTCCAAAATATAGTAGCTGTATCGAACACAGTTCTGCAGATATAGTTGGTTATATTCAAGCATATAGGACAGAATTAGAAATTAATATATCTGTAAAGGGGCATAACTCTGTAAAATATGGGCCGAGGGGGGCCACTTTGGATAGGCGTCTGACTTAGAACTAGATAAATAAGTGTTCACAATCCATGGTCCAAATGATGCATGAGTCGCATCCTATTGAAGTGCTCGTGGAGTAGAGTCTGACTTGGGTGGTTTGTTGCGGAACTTCCTTCAGCAGTCTAACGCCTGTGTCTTCTATACCTAGTCCCATAATGTCCTAATGCTTTGACACAAACAGTTGAGAGAAAGAAAGATCAACACATTTACAGGTTTTGATATAGTTTATTATTCCCTCCATCACAGCACACCCACGCTGGGGGAACCGCGTTGAGTGAGTTTACATAATAGTATGGTATGTATCAGACGCATAGTCGGCTGATCTTGTCCAATCAGAAGCCGCCAGTTGGTGTTGCATCTACTATGTTCGTTATTATCCGTTTGACGTATTTTCAGCTGCTTATGTACGATCAGAAACCGTCATTTGGTGTTGTGCCAATTTTCGGCCATGTTCGCTCTTATCCGTTTATCCGTAGTATATTCTGGGACACTTCAGTACCCAGAGGCTAGACAATAGTCTACCCATCTACGAAGGACCTCCCTCCCCTTTGGATTTGAGAGAAAAATCCGAGAACGGGAACTGTTCTAGATGCTGGAGCTTGAGTCAGTGTCTCCGTATGGTTTAAATAATAATGTCAGAGGGTTCGGCAATGTTACAAACCGCCATTCAAATATATTCAATATTATCCAGCTACTTAAGCCCCATCAACAGAGACATCGCAGCCATGGTTGGAGAAAGTTTAATTGTGCGTTGATTCAAGATCATATCAATTTAAATTATTTAGTGAGTTTAACTAACACACCCAACAGTATACATGGCTTGCGTACAGTCCTGTATGCGTTGCCTCTGAGAGTTTTAAATCATATCGCCAGAGATATACAACAATCTGTGTCTTCAGGAAATATTATGCCACCCACAGTCACTAAAGTTTGCCAAGATATAGCATATTTTCGATTGTATCGTCTATTGAACATAATCGAAACATCCAAAGAACGGCTTTTCTTGAAACTCAACTACTTGGAGAAAGGACTGGACAATTTACCACGATTCCTGAATGATCCAGAGGCATGCAGCGCTGTGCTAAACTATTTTAAGTTCACAAAACCTAGTTGCATTTCATGTAATTATAGTAAATGTATAGCCACCAAAATATTCATTTACTCTAATGCTGTCAAGGAGTTTATCTGGAACTTTACACGTTTGGAGGTTATAGTTGTGATTGTGGATCATCGAACATTATCTATACACCATGCAAGCATGTTGTGACTGGAGACCTTGAAAAAGTGAGTGATGAGGACCTAAAAATACTCCTGATAAAGGAACCTAAATATAGAGAACCGAGAAAAATAAACCTGAAGGCGGAAGATCGTTCTGACTGCACTGAAAGAGTATGTCATTGAGTGGTTAAAGCGAGAAAAAGTTGAACCTACAGTGCTAGCAGATTGGCTGGACCTCTCGAAGAACAAGTCGTTGAAACAATCCGCCATATTGACAGTAGTACCCTTCCCCAAGTAAAACAAGTGCTGAGAAACCACAGTTCGCAAGTAGTTCCAGCAACTCTCCAGGTCAATTTTGTCATAGTCCCAGCAGACAAAGCTCCGAATAATATAATATTCATATGTAAATATTACTATTACCAGGTGCTAGTTAAGGAATTGAGTATAAGCACACCATCGCCGAATATG
>JAVTVY010000450.1:0-33475 GCA_036873755.1 Hanleya hanleyi | reverse complement strand
CATACCATCACTACCATCCATACCATCACTACCATCCATTCCATCACTACCATCCATACCATCACTACCATCCATACCATCACTACCATCCATACCATCACTACCATCCATACCATCACTACCATCCATACCATCACTACTATCCATACCATCACTACCATTCCTACCATCCATCCCATCACTACCATCCATACCATCACTACCATCCATACCATCACTACCATCCATACCATCACTACCATCCATACCATCACTACCATCCATACCATGATGGTGATGGTAGTAATCCCACTTGGGACTGGACTATCCAGCAGTAATCCCACAGAGGACTATCCATCAATAATAATATGGGACTGGTCCACCCAGCAGTAATCTCACACTGGAATGCCGTACCAGTAATCCGACTGCACTGACCTATCCATCCTACATGGGATTAACTTTTGCCAGTAATCCCACATGGGACTGATGTTATTGTCTGTACCAGATATCTGTTCCAGACATTATTGTCTGTACCGCATCACTTATTCCAGACCTTATTGTTTGCTCTACATGTATGCTTTCAATACTGCTGCACCTTTGGCGGATGACCCCGCAAGGCGAGATGTTGGGGTTCTCAGAACGCTTGTTAGTTCGTTTTAGCACTGTTGGGAGGTTCTTATCTGATGCAGGTACATGTACATGGGTACTAATATGCTAAGGTGTAACAAACAGGCACTTCATGTTGAAGTCACTTATTACAGTTACATATGAAGAAATTTTAACTTCTGGAAATGCCACTATTTTGTCTGAGTGTTGTGGAGATAGAAAAGATAATAACAGGTTCAACTTCAACTTATTTGTTTTTAATTAACTTAATTAAGCTTGATTTGAGGGCAATATTTGCACCAAGATTGTGACATACACCATGGTGACATCCAAAAGATGCTTTTATATGTAATAATACACATAGAAGATGACTTTCTTTGTAGTCACTAGGTGGAATGGATCTAAAGGTAGAAATTGATGCACAATTAAAGGGGCAAATGTGTGATTTAACAAAAGAATTTTAAGGTCCTAACCACTACGGTTGGACGTAACACTTTCCGTCCTCCAATAAGCCCTTGTTGTAGAGATCTCTAAGTACTCACAACTACAAAGTTAATGACGCCAACCTTATTAAAATGAAAGTTATGCCCCTTCTGTCTTTTCATGAATGTAAAGTTCCTGACAAATGCAAACACATATTTAAAAAAAATAGATTTATCATAAATTTTCAGATTTTCCGTCTTATGTTACATCCGACATACTAATTATGCTAATTAACTTTATTTGCAATAATATTTCATGGGGTTTGTGATTTCCCTTGCTTGTGTGATGGGTGACACATGGCCCAAATTTTATGCTTCCACCCATGTACTTTAGCTGTACACTACCAAAATGCAGTGTCCGTCTTCATTGCCTGCCAGTGTTCGTCCGACATAATCCGTCCTCGTTTGTCCGACACATAAGTAAATTTTCAGCATATTCTGAGTGCATATTCAGAGCAGACCATCAAAATACACACTTATAGTGATACACAGTCATTTCTTCTCTGTACCTAAGCACTGTTTGGTTCGTGGTATTCATAATTGTAGTATTTTAAAATGTCGGACAAAAAAAGACGGACAGGTTTTCCTCCCCATTTGTTTAACATTGTCCGTCTTAGTTTGTCCAACTATTTTGGGGCATGAAGGCATATTTTAAAAAAATAGTAAATAACTTTTATTTTCATATCAAGTTAAAGAACCTTGTATTCTTCACATAACTTTATAATTTTCAACATAGTTTATTTCAATTAAGTGCCTATCAATTTAAAAAAAGATACGTTTCCATCAGCTTTTCCGTCTTTGTTTGTCCGACACTTTGTCATGCTTTGTACTAATTTCTTCACAGATACGTTAAATTTTTCAATTCAAACACTGAAACTGTTCATATCTGTAAAATACTGTCCTAAAAGTCCCCTTGCAGTAGAAATCCATTTTCTATTCCCTTATTATGTATTGTTTTACCCCCTCATTTTCTGTCCTGTGTTTGTCCAACATTTTCAGTGATGCTGTACTAAAACAGGTCTGAGAATACTAACACACTTGAAGACTATGTTAACACTATAATTTTAATATAGCTGAGAGATATCACCATCAAATAATGTAAAAAAGAAGAGCTGTAGTCTATTTTATATTTTGAGCTTCAGTGTCCCATATTTGTTACACCTTAGCATATAAACACCCATATTGTAAAAAAAAACAAAAAAACATTTCCAGCCCTGTGTTATATTGCATGACCAGAATATATCTCTATAATTTATGGAGCTTCAGACTTCTACATTTACATGTAAGTATCTGTATCACTGAGCATGTATTCTGCCTGAAGCCATACAATTACAAACCACATTATCACAAGTTTTTAGTGGGTGTCTCATTAGGATAAGAAATACCAACACCAACAGGTAAAGTCTCAAGTCTCATGGGGCTGTTTGTCTGAGCACTTTATACCTTCATGATCTGATCATACCTTTATATATACCAGCATTTAAATGTTATTTTCTGTACATGTAATATATATATTATATTGGCCAGGGCTCAAGGGCACTTGTCAAAGATTGTATAATCTCCTAAACTGTCAGTGTAACACCCTCTTACTGCATCGGGCCAAAAAATGACCATGAAATAAATTATTAAAATAAATAATAAATTATTAAAATTAATAATTTGTTTTGATGCAATAAATGTCGGAATTAGAATCTCAAATTGCATCGCAATCCTGGACTTGCACAACATTGAAGTTTAATAATCTTTCAGCATGGGACAGGTTTTTTAACTATTGATAACTGGTGTAAATATGGTAAATATGGATCAAATGATCTTACTATTCCAAGAAAGGACCATTTAGGCTTACGTTTTAATTTTGGCAACTTAAAGAGCGAAAATAGTCCAGTTATTGTTGATTATACAAATGCATGTATTTTCTAGGCTGACGAGATTAAAAAGATATTGGATAATGAACTACTTCAAGTCACACATCAATTCGTGCACCTCCCAAAGCCATTGGAGCAGATCTATTGTTAAAGGATTAACTTCAATAGTGTGCAACTTAGGGATTCTTCATGATGTACATGTATTCTAGCCTGCATGACAGTTCCCAGACAATTACAATCTGTATTGTGTAAATCTATATGACATTCGGTCCCAATCCCAAAATACTGGCGATTTCATGATATTCAACTGTTCACTTGATCAATTGGTATCATGAGTTGAAAGTTTGTGCATTCAAAATATGTACTTGGAGTTTTGTGTATCGATTACCTAACTTAATCATCACTGTTTATTTGTTTATCCGCTCCCAAATTTTAGAGCGTGAAAGGAGTGTGGTCTGATCACATGCCTCAAAAAACCGAAAAAATAAGCCGTGTATGTTGAGAGTGGTAAATTACATGTTGGAGGTGGTTACTGCATTACATATATAGCTGTATCATGGATTACTCATGGTGGTGACTGAAGTGAAGGCAGGTTGTATAAACATTTACATGTATAGCTGGGCATACAATATTTGATTAGAGTCAGCTGATTGATCTTTGATCACATGGCAATAAATAATACATGCCACACCTTCACACCATCTACTGTAATATTAACTACACATTAGGCCAACTGAAGTGAAAATATATTTTGGTTTTCCATTACAGCTGAACAATTTACTAAGAGTAGGTAGGTAGGTAGGTAATTTATTAATTAGTATTCAAAGTTTTAAGAAAAATTCCGAACAGATTAACAAGCATTTCAGGAATAGATCCATGGTCCTACTTCCTGGGATGAACACTAATAAACAGACAGGCATGTTCATACTATTCCGCAAATGAACAGGACACGAACCGGTGATCAGCCATTTTCAGCGATGTTTTTCGACAACTGTTCCTCAAAATAAACACTAGTTAGCGACAATGCCATATTTCGAGTGTAGGGAGGGCACTTCTCAAGTGACCAAACTTTCTTACTTTCCGGTAGTGATCGTCTCCGACAGAATGGTAAAAAAAAGTAGGATCATCGCCAAATATATCTAGGGATGGTCAGGTAACAGCGAAACCAGGGATTTTTTACACAAGGCCTCATATACTGTATAAGAAAAGACTGCATCCAAGTTTGAGAATTGAATGGCTGGGACTCAAATTGCTTTTTATGGTAATTGTTCAGGACATGGTGGACCACCAAAGGTCTTACTTACATGTATTTATGAGCCACTAAATGGACCACTCTGAATTCATTACAACATGTATGTAGGTAATGAAATCATGAGGTTAATGCTGTAAAGGCTGAATCCATTAACCCTTTAATGCCCCCCCCCCCCCCATTCCCTCCATGAAATATAAAAACCTACAGTAAATAGTTGGTTACTTCAGAATTTGATATTCATATTGATGGTCATTAGGTTTAATTATGGTTCTGCATGATGAAGCGTAAATGTGGTGCGATAATTTGACAGCTGTCTAAGCACCGTAAAATTATATCCTTGTTTTCTCCTGGTGTAACGTTGTTCATTAACAAGTCGTGGGTGAATCGTGTCAGGTATGTCATGTGATCCCAGGGTCGAGCCTATATTTAGACAGGGTGTGTGAAGTTGGGACATCAAAGTCCTCTAGTGTTTACATGTTAATAACCGCCTCTATCCAGTTCATAAACAAGGGATAATGTAACTTGAAAACAATCCAACAACCAGAACAAAACAAGAATTTTGATGAGCATACTTTCATACTATCATATTGCACATATTTGTGGGCATATTATCTCAATGGTGATCAATATGCCAAGTAAACATATAACACTCCGATCTCTCCGACTGAAATTTGCCAAAAACTGATACAAAAAAAAATGTTTTTCTCTTACTTTGTTGTCTCCTGTGCCACCCTTTTTTCACTAAGAGTCCTTGTATGTACATGTATACAAGAAAATTTGTTTTAATGGCCCTATATGCACAGAGATATAGTACTGTTTTTTTATATATATATTTTCAGGTTACCAGGAGTTCATAGACATCAAAATATTCAGGGGTTTTTTCTCTCGCTAAATTGAGTTTTGTCCAATCAATATTCAGTTCTTCTAGCATGTTATCCCTTTCTGTAGAACGTGTAATATTCTAATACATCAGCAATAGCACTTTTGCCAGAATTGAGATTTTCATAAGTTTTATACCGTGATTCTTGGTTTCTCTATCCAGTTTTTAAGTGAATTTTACAGCCTATTAATGGTAGTAAGATGTGACTTCTATGAACCCCTGGTTACTTCGGTACATCTACTGATAAAACATACATACATGTACATGTAGCATACATAGATACATGTATGTAGACTGTTGTATCAGAAGTGACTCTGTATCAGAAATGACTGTGTATTCTGAATTTCGTACATGTACAGACATACATTCTATTTGTATTAAGATATTATGATATAATTGGCTGACTTAACCCTAGTTTTCTTCATAGTTGCTGTAAATTACAGTATATCCTCTAAAAATTCAAACTCGGTCAAATCTCCCCAGTATGAAATCAGTGGGTGACCAAAATGGATAGGCTTATGCTTTTGGTACAAATATCCATTATTTCTTTATTTTTATGATTTCAGCAGGTGATCTAATTTATCAGTCTACAAAATTAGGGGTGATTGAATATTGATAGCTATAGGGTGTTTGAGTTATTAGAGGGTTTACTGTAGCCTTTAAGGATATATGGAGTCCCTCTGAGTGCTATATCGCACACCTACACTGAGGACTATTTCACACAACTATACTGAGGGTTATTTCACACACCTACATGTACACTGAAGGCTAGTTCACACACCACACGCTGAGGGGTATTGCACACACCACACACCTAGGGCTATTTCACACACCACACGCTGAGGGCTATTTCACACACCACACACTGAGGGCTATTTCACACACCACATGCTGAGGGGTATTGCACACACCCACACTGAGAGCTATTTCACACACCACACACTGAACGCTATTTCACACACTACACTGAGGGCTATTTCCCTCACCCACACTGAGGGCTATTTCACACACCACACACTGAACGCTAAATTTCACACACCCTCACTGAGGGTATTTCACACACCACACACTGAGTGCTATTTCACACACCCATACTGAGGGCTATTTCACACACCCACACTGAGGGCTATTTCACACACTACACATTGAACGCTATCTCACACACCCACACTAAGGACTATTTCACATACACCACACTTGAGGGCTATTTCACACACTACACACTGAGGGCTATTTCACACACCACACAGCGCTATTTCACACACCCACACTGATGGCTATTTCACACACCACGAAGGCTATTTCGCACACCCACACTGAGGGCTATTTCACTCACCACACACTGAAGGCTATTTCGCACACCTACACTGAGGGCTATATCACACACCGCACACTGATAGCTATTCCACACACCCATACTGAAGGCTAATTCACACACCTACACTGAAGGCTATTTCACACATCACACACTGATAGCTATTTCACACCCCACACACTGAGGGCTAATTCAGACATCACACACTGAGGGCTAATTCAGACATCACACACTGAGGACTATTTCACACACCCAGTCTAGTTCACACACCCATACAGAGGGCTATTCTACATACCAACACTGGGGGCTATTTCACACACTGAGGGCTATTTCGCACACCCGCATTGAGGATTATTTAACCCACCCACACTGAGGGCTATTCTACATACCACACTGAAGGCTATTAATTTACACACCCACATGGAGGGCTATTTCACACACCCATACAGAGGGCTATTTCGCCTCTCCACAGCATATAATTTACATATATAATGTTAAAATGCTTCAGGATAACAATAGTATCCTCCTGGTTTCCTGATTACTCTAGATGAAATAATAATAAAAAAACCAATAAACTCTTAAAATGGAGATTTCTCCCAAAAAACCCCTGAACTTTCATCCTGACCCTCAGGAGCATGTTCAACTTTCAGTCTGTACCTGAGAGGCATTTTCAACTTTCATACTATTTCTCAGGGGCATATACAACTTTCATACTGCTATTCAAGGGCATGTTCAACTTTCAGTCTGTCCCTGAGGGGCATTTTCAACTTTCATACTATTTCTCAGGGGCATATACAACTTTCATACTGCTATTCAAGGGCATGTTCAACTGGCAGTCTGTCCCCAGGGGCATGTTCAACTTTCATACAGGTTTCTTAGGGGCATGTTCCACTTTGTCTGTCCCCAGGGGCATGTTCAACTTTCATACAGGTTTCTTAGGGGCATGTTCCACTTTGTCTGTCCCCAAGGGCATGTTCAACTTTCATACAGGTTGCTTAGGGGCGTGTTCCACTTTGTCTGTTCCCAAGTGCATGTTCAACTTTCATACAGGTTTCTTAGGGGCTTGTCCACTTTGTCTGTCCCTAAGGGCATGTTCAACTTTCATACATTTTGCTATAATAGGGGCATGTTCCACTTTGTCTGTTTCCACTTTGTCTGTCCCCAAGGGCATGTTCAACCTTCATACAGGTTTCTTAGGGTCATGTTCCACTTTGTCTGTTCCCAAGGGCATGTTCAACTTTCATACAGGTTGCTTAGGGGCATGTTTCCCTTTGTCTGTCCCTATTGGCATGTTCAACTTTCAGCATCTCAGAAACTACAAATTGTATTCATTGTGATTTTTTTTTATCATTTTCCTCTTAAACAGCTCCAGTCACACTGTATGATGACAGACCAGTGGGGTACATTCACTCACCCAATAGAACAACCCATGCGGTTAGCGAGGATGTGAACAACACGTCTGACGTGACCTCCACAGAGGGCAGCACCAGTCCTATTGGTGTGGAAGGCCACAAGGATGAAGGAGCTCTCCCCGTGGTCAACCTGGTCTGCCACTATTTCAGTCTGGCAGTTGCAGCATTATTTTTGCTTGAGGTTTGTGAATAAAACGAAGTAATATCATTTCTCAATGCCTGATTCCTGATACAATTGTTGTCAGTCCTCAGACAGACGTTTTTTTCCGGTGCACCAGCAGGTGCATTGACACGTGACTTGCGGCATAAATATGATTTTTAACTATTGATAACTGCATGGTGTCAATATGGCAAATACATGTATGCATCAAATTATCCACCTCTTTCAAGAAGGGACCCTTAATGATAAATGGTGCACCAGTGAAAATCATTTCTCTGAGGATTTAATGACAATTATATTGTGAAGAAGAGATTCACCATTCCATTAATACAGAAAGGAAAAATACAACTACTGTTTATTAGATTGCATGTGGGTCCTTAATATGTCGAGTGAAAATAATCTACTGGAAAAATAAGGCAAAGTTAATTTGCTTATATTCATCTGTTATTGATTATTTGTCCATATGGGGACTTCTAGTGTAGTTTGCATAAACATTTAGGTCATATTATATTGTAAAGTAAACGATGTTTATGTTCTTGTCCTGTACATTTTCAGATATTTCTCAAAATACTCACTAAGAACAAAGAGTTTTTCAAGGACAAATGGCAGGTGAGAAGCTTGTATGTGTAAATGAACAAAAGAACACCGTATATCTTTGTTGTTAATAGCCTCGTTCTTTTTGTAGTTCTTCTTTAATATTGATGAAAAAATCTGTATAATTATAGACCATTTCTCCTGCATGTACATGTAGGTATCTATGATTCTGTCAGCTGTAAACACCTGACGTTAGTATGGCAGTCTCTGACTGTTTAACCTTTGAAAATATATACCACTAGCAAATCAGCTTTAACCACTGGGAGTTGGAGTGAAGTTGGCAGACAATATCACAGATATAATTCAATCACGAGAATTGACATTTTCTAAGAATAAATGATTTGGGGTGATGAACTTTATTGGAACAGGACATTGACAAAATGGTTCAAAATCATGTGCAGATAATCTACTATACCTTTATTTCAATGATATTAGAGGGTGATCAAATTTATTAGAACAGCTGATTGAATTTAGCATGCTACAAAACTGGGGGTGATTGAATTTAGCATGCTACAAAACTGGGGGTGATTGAATTTAGCATGCTACAAAACTGGGGATGATTGAATTTAGCATGCTACAAAACTGGGGGTGATTGAATTTAGCATGCTACAAAACTGGGGGTGATTGAATTTAGCATGATACAAAACTGGGGGTGATTGAATTTAGCATGCTACAAAACTGGGGGTGATTGAATTTAGCATGCTACAAAACTGGGGGTGATTGAATTTAGCATGCTACAAAACTGGGGGTGATTGAATTTAGCATGATACAAAACTGGGGGTGATTGAATTTAGCATGCTACAAAACTGGGGGTGATTGAATTTGCCTGGGTACATTTTATATTACTTTCGTATGTGTACTGCTTAGTAATTAAAGGTGAAATGAATGTTAATAAATTACTATTTTATCAACGCTCCCCCAATTTATATGTCATTGTAATGTCCTACTGTTTTGAATTAAAGTGAGCATCTACCAATGATGACATCCCTTCCTTTTCTTTGGAAGGGACCGTTGAAGACAGACTTTCTCGTTGGCTCTGCTTAAAATACACACCAATGTGGTCAACTATCTATCATGTGATCTCTGTGCATTGATCAGCTTGTTCCGTAATACAGGATATATTCGTGAGATTTACATGTAGATAGTGCTACCTGAACTCCCAGCTGTTAGGTAACTGGAAGAGGTGATCTCCTTCCTCCCCAGTAAGTACAGCAGTCCATGTGTACAGACATACTAACCACATGGTCCTGTGATTCGGGAAGCAGGGGTTACAAATCTCATTCCGCTCATACCAGACGGGCTCTGGGTTTATTAAGTCGACCCCAATCTTCAACACTTTCACAGTTGCGTTCTTTCCTGTGAAGTCCATGGAATATATTTTCAGAGGAGATATGTTTCAAAGCAACAAAAGTAGTATTCACATTGTTCTCGTCTTATGAACTTACCCGGATGTTCAATGCAATGTATTCTGGGGGAACTCCTGCCCCCTCAATGGGACACTGAAAGCGAAATTCGATTGATGGAGAGAGAGAGAATTAAGCTTTAAATGTCACATTCTCGATTGATGGAAGTAAGATCATATAGTGACATATACGATTGGGGAGCATTGATAATATATTAATTTATTTAGATTGAGGTGAAATACAAAGGTTTTTAGATTTTCCATTTTATTTTTCTACAGGATAAATAGTGATCTAGTTCGATTAATACGCAAGACTGGAAAACCAAACCATATGAACTGGCGATTGCCAAATTTTACAATGCAGATCCCAAATTTATGTTGGATGAACTGACAGTCATGCATGTCATTTATAACAATTTTCAGTTTAAACATTAAACTGCTCACAGTGACATCATTGGTTGTTTTTGAATCTGTCAGAAGTCATATGACGTCATAATAGTCCAATAGGGAGTCCATGTCTGAGAGAGATATCTGCTACTGGAGATCCCTGACAATTGCTTCAATTCAAAAGCTTACAACTATGGTACAAAAGTAGGAATTCACCATGGACCTTGCTATTTGCTTTTGTCAATTTGTTGTGTTTCCAGAGTGCTGACAATTTCTTTTCTGCACTAATTGTTACAGAAATTCAATTTTAAAGTGGATAACTGATATATATGGCACACTTCTCCACATCTTTGGTATATGCTGATGTCATTCACCTGTTTTCCATTTAACTTCAATGCCAAATACCTCTGAAACATTGCATACTCATTAACTGGTTTTGTTATGTCGTTATCTCATTGCAGATGTTCGATGCTGTCATTGTTGTTGCAGTTTTTGTTATGGAAGTTGTGTTTTCCGTTATGGATATTGGTTGTATTTATCCAGAAGCCGCTACATTTATCATTATCCTTCGATTGTGGAGGATTCCTCGAGTCTGTAACAGTATGTAATTTTTAATCCTCTGTTTTTCGTAATAATTGTATATTAAAAATATATACATGTACATGTAGGCCCAACATGTTGACTGGAATGGGAAATAACAGCCAAATATTTTGAAAACTACTGTCCCACGAATGCAATAAAGTCGAGAATTTTATGTGCAGCTACTTTTGCGATGAACATCTATATTTCATTTTGATTATCCATGCATACAAATATGAACATTTAATATTCCTGTAATATGTAGTTATACTTTGACTCTTATAAACAGAATGTGATATAGTTTTATTTCATATCATTCAATGATTGATTTCTCTGTAGTGAAAGGGGAAGAGAGTGCGAAGCAAACAGAAGAAGAGATCTACAGATATGATGAAGCCAGACATAAAGAAGATGGCGATTATAAATATTTACAGCAGAAGTTAGGCAAACAAGAAGTAAGTTAATTTCATTTCACCTGACCTATTGAGAAGTTATTTTCATATCACCTGACAATGAACTCCAGGCAACATTTCCAGTTGTCACAATTAAAGGGGAGATAATTAGTACTGAACAAATACTGCACATTGAGGGGAGATAATTCGAAAGATAGAAACATAGTTATTTTCCTTCCACCGCAAAATGAACTCGTGGTCAGTATAATTACCACTTTCTTATTTTGTCTGTTAATTTATAGACAAATGCACAACACTTCAAATGTTCAAGACATTTAAATATCAATTCCATAAACTTCCAAGACTAAATCAGATTCCAAATACTATCATTTCCCTTCCCTTTCATGTGTGCCTCCTGTTGGAATCCCATATAGCGATTTCAGACCCTCTATCTGTGTTCATGCGAGAAAGCTGTTTCAATCTTTATGGGATGCTGTGGATAATAACAAATTTTACGAGTTTCAAAAAACAGTAGGATATATTCATCTGAGTAGCCAGAAACGTTTTGATCAAGCCATGATCAGGTGACGTAGAATTGGCCATACCCAATAAACTCTTGAACATTTATTAAAAAAGGAATCAGCCCCAACATGTATTCTATGCCATGAAGATCTCACAGTGAAACATATTCTGATCGACTGTAATAGATTTTTAGATTGTCTCTGGGTTTCTATTTGTGTCTGCAGATGAATTATTCTGAATTCTGTTCCACTTTGTTATTCATTATTGTAGAAAGAGATAAAAAGACTGGAGAGTATGTTACGACGATACCAGCAGGAGAACAATATTGACAGTAACAGGAATAACACAGATACAATGCCAGGTACCAGCTGACTTCTCATATACTTAAAATATAATTCATTATGGTTGAATAACTCGCACAGAGTTTCTACAAACTTCATTGTTTTGTAGATCCCTCATGTATGCTGTTCAATGGTCAGGAGGTGATTTGGGAGCAGGCTGTTAGCCAGAGGGGTGTCGGAGTGTCATTTCGGTACCCTCTTTTGAATTTCAGCATTCTAAATTTAGCAGGTTTAAAATGCAAGAGATAGGAAATAGACACCCTGTTAGAAAAATCTAAAAAAAATTGAATTTCAGAACCGTTTTCCATTCCTGGCTAACACGTGATTAAATAATTGAACACCAATACCATATCCATCTGTAAAATTGTCAAAAATTCTTCACAATGAATACTGTTGATGAATTTACATCAACATAGGCTGTTAGTCTTTACAGTTAACAGTATAATTACAATGTTAACCTTTTAATCGAATACCTTAAATCCAGAAAAAATTTATGCATTTATCCGGACTACCCCTTTAACCAGACCTAGGTATGGGGCTAATAATGGATTTGTCATTTCACAACCCATTCGATTAACTCTTTGCCCCATGGAGGCTTACTACCATTGCCCCATGTTGACGCCATTTGACGCCCCTTCCTAGTCCATGATGACGCCATTTGACGCCTTATGTAATAAATTAATTAATTAACCTCATTAAATAATATTTTATTTCAGAAAATATTAAACATGCTAAATTATTGGTCACTGTAAAAGTAATAAAAAAAATTAATTAACATTTGACCTCAGACCTCCAATAGATTTGTACCTGTCAATTTACAGGTGATCACCAAAAAGGTCTATGGGGCAGCCTAGAAAAGCCTGTATGGTTTAGAACAGGGCGTCAAATGGCGTCAACATGGGGCAAAGAGTTAAGCAGTATTTTCAATTAAGCAGTTTTCGATTGAGTGGGTCCGTCCCTCTGTAATCAGTGATCTAAATAAATTCAGTCATCCGCAAAGTTTTGAGCAAAATTAAATAAATCTTAACATATTTAACATGTGTAAGGTTTTTTTGGGTAAAATAAGAAACATGAGCCAATTCTGGCTACATTTCACCGACAAGAGTAAATTTACTCTGTTCGTACAAATAGGTACAATCTTGTATGAATATGAAATAGTTAAAATCATTGATATGTCACTTCAATATTCAGATTGACATCAGATTGATTCTTAGAAATGTATAAAAGAAAAAGTAGAATGTTAAAATGGACCTATAAAATGTTAACATGTTTGCTTTCCTGTTCATGTATTTAAGAAGACTTTCAAAAGTTTTCAGGTCATTAGTAATATTCGAATTTCATCTCATATTGTCTGCATGATTTTTGGACCACTTAGTTCATTTTCTGATTTCATGATGAGGAATTTAACTTATTGTGATCAGATAATTTATACCATGTGTGATTTTACTGTATGTTTTCAGGCTGAAGTATCATATCCTCGCCTGTGATTGCATAGTGAACTGATACTTGACTTTGACCATATCTTCTTGTTCTACTATATAGCTATAGAAGAAGACAGAGTACAATATGATAGATATGCAGAGGAGAAATCCACATCAATAATTGAGACTGCTGCAAAAGAGGCTGCTGATCAGCATGAACAGACCATTGAACTGCGACAGAATGGACATATCCCATCACGGCTGAGTGACCGGAGAGACTCACAAGATGCTATGTACAGTGAGAATGAAGTAGAGAATCTGCCCCCTGGTTACGGTGTACTCTTCAGGGCAGACAGTGAAAGCTCAGTATCATTGGATGGTGGGAAATCCACACTTCACGAAGTAGTGGTTGATTTAGAAGGAAGTGCTGGTCCAGAGGAGGGTACATGTAACTATGTAGAGAACAGAGACAAAGTTATGCTCCTCAAAGAGGGTGAAGGTGAGTTTGTCGCCAAGTAATTGTCATGGTCATCAGGTAGTGAGGAGAACCTGCTCTCTAAAATGGAAGATAAAAAAGGTCATTTTTGCTCAATAACTTTTGATTCCTTCTTATCCAATGCTCCAAATCCTCAGGAGCATTAATCTATCTATTGTTCCATATCCTAAAATTAAGGATGTCCGCTGGTCGTAAATCAAAGTAATTAACTTCTTGAATAATGTGTGTTGTTGCATTCATAATTGTGTGATATGAGGAAAAACAAAGAAAAAAATATAGGTTGGTGTACATTTTTTTAGCTGTAGGCAACGTTAAGTGGACTGACCCATGCTCAGTTTGATAACCCAGAAAACATAGGGAATAGCCCTAGTTTTGAAGCATATTCATGAAAAATTCATATAAATAGTATTTAACTTTTTCTTATATTCTTGTTGTTTGCAGATAATCACAATGTCTATCAAAATTTATCAAATTGGAAGGATGTTGCTGTGCAAAATTATTGGCTAGAAGGCTTTTAAAGAAAACTCCTATCTCTTAACCTGGGAAAGGGAGATAACCCAATAAGAAAAAGAGGCAAAATGGTTGCCAAAGCCAAAAAACCACCAGCGGCCATCTTTAATTTGCCATTTGAAGAACCAGTCAATGTTGTTTCAATAGTGTGACTAATAGTGGGCCTTTTTTTATGCAAATTAGATAGAGGACAATTTATTTTTCATTACCATTTGATGGGGATATATATGTCGGTGTAATGCCTCAAGAGGATTTTGCCGAATTCAATATGTAAATAGATCTATTGAGCACAAATGTCATTTTTATCTCGCCTTACGAAGTAAAGCGGAGATATTGTGAGAGGGGGAAAGAGGATGTCGTCGTCGGTGTCGGTGTCGGTGTCCCCTGCCTGGAAATGAATGGGTTTTTGGTTTAGCAAGTTAAAAAAAAATCTAGAAAAATTAGAAAAAATATAAAAAAAATATAAAAAATATGGGGGTGGGTATGCCACCTGGGGGTACTACCCCTGGGGTACTCTAATGTTAAAATCCCTATGAATGAGTTTTGCGTTTAGCTGAAGTGCACATGTACATCTGTACTTGGAAAGTTTCTTGCAGTTGTCAGCTGTCATTGGATGATTATGAAACTTGGTACACATGTTTCTTATGATAAGAGGATGTACCTGTGCTATTTTGAGAAGAAATATTAATTTTTCTCAAAATTATGGCAAATGAAGAGTTTTCTGTTTAGGTAAATTGTACATACAGGCCTCTACATGTATACATATACATCTACATGGTAACTTTGCTCCAGTTGTCAGCTGTCATTGGATGATTATGAAACTTGGTACACGTGT
Organism: Hanleya hanleyi; assembly: GCA_036873755.1. Classification (NCBI taxonomy): domain Eukaryota; kingdom Metazoa; phylum Mollusca; class Polyplacophora; order Lepidopleurida; family Hanleyidae; genus Hanleya; species Hanleya hanleyi. The sequence goes on along the minus strand of JAVTVY010000450.1, from coordinate 18,045 downwards.
TTCTTATGATTAGAGGATGTACCTGTGCTATTTTTGACAAGAAATATTAATTTTTCTCCAAATTATGGCAAATGAAGAGTTTTCTGTTTAGGTAAATTGTACATGTAGGCCTCTACATGTATACATATACATGTACATGATAAGTTTGCTGCAGTTGTCAGCTCTCATTGGATGATTACGAAACTTGGTACAAATGTTTCTTATGATTGGAGGATTTATTTGTGCTATTTTTGAGATGAAATATTAATTTTTCTCCAAATTATGGCAACTGATTGAGTTTTGCGTTTAGCCGAAGTGCACATGTACATCTGTACGCCACAGTTTGCTGCAGTTGTCAGCTGTCATTGAATGATTATGAAACTTGGTACACATGTTTCTTATGATTAAAAGATGTACCTGTGATACCATCCATACCATCACTACCATCCATACCATCACTACCATTCCTACCATCACTACCATCCATACCATCACTACCATCCATACACCGTTCCTGCCATCACTACCATCCATACCATCACTACCATCCATACCATAACTACCATTCCTACCATCACTACCATCCATACCATCACTTCCACTCCATGCCATCGCTCCATTCCTACCATCACTACCATCCATACCAAAGCACTACCATCCATGCCGTACCATCCATACCATCATTACCATTCCTACCATCCATACCATCTACCATTCCTACCATCACTACCATCCATACCATCACTACCATCCGCCATTGCTACCATTCCCTGTATCACTACCATCCATACCATCACTACCATCCATACCATTCCTACCATCACTACCATCACTACCATCCATACCATCACTACCATTCATACCATTCCTACCATCCATACCATCACTACCATCCATGCCATCACTACTATCCATACCATCCATGCCATCACTACCATCCATACCATCACTACCATTCATACCATTCCTACCATCCATACCACTATAGTTTCTGCAATCCGCGCGCCGTCCATGCCGTCACTACCATCCATGCCCATCACTGCAATCATATACCATCACGCTACCGTTCGCGCCATTCCTACCATCCATACCATCACTACCATCCATACCATCACTACTATCCATACCATCCATACCATCACTACCATCCATACCATCACTACCATTCATACCATCCATACCATCACTACCATCCATACCATCACTACTATCCATACCATCCATACCATCACTACCATCCATACCATCACTACCATCCATACCATCCATGCCATTCCTGCCATCACTACCATCCATACCATCACTACCATCCATACCATCACTACCAAATCCATGCAATCATATAATCCATACCGTTCCTGCCACTCTTCCACCATCACTACCATCACTACCATCCATACCATAACTACCATTCCTACCATCCATACCATCACTACCATCCATACCATCGCTACCATTCCTACCATCACTACCATCCATACCATCACTACCATCCATACCATCACTACCATCTATGCCATCCTACCATCCATACCATCACTACCATCCATACCATAACTACCATTCCTACCATGCTGCATACTGTGCCGTCCTACCATCCATGCAGGTCACTACCATCCATGCCATCACTACCATCAGCGCCAATCTGCCATGACGCTGCCGGTTTCCTCACCATCACTACCATCCATACCATCACTACCATCCATACCTTCCTACCATCCATACCATCGCATCATACCATTCCTACCATCCTTACCATCCATACCATCACTACCATCCATACCATTCCTGCTTCACTACCATCCATGCCCATCACTACCATCCGCACCATCACTACCATTCCTATCATCCATACCATTCCTACCATCACTACCATCCATACCATCACTGCATCCATATCACTACCATCCATGCCATCACTACCATCCATACCATAACTACCATTCCTACCATCACTACCATCCATACCATCACTACCATCCATACCATCACTACCATTCCTACCATCACTAGCATCCATGCCATCAGGCCATCCTTAAAAATAAGTTTGTTGCGCTAACCCGACCGACTGTCCAAAAATCCGCCGACTGGAAACTTTTTTCGCCGATTTTCCGACTGGTCATCTTTTTATTTTATTTTGCAATGTCAGAATTATCTCCCCTATCTCCTCGCTCGTGTAAACGTATGTAAAACGTTCGCCTAGCAAAAGCAAGCAGGATTTCACTCTCCAGTAGTCGCGATGTGAGCTTATGTCGCACGTTTTGAAGGCATATCCTCCATGGCCCAGTCCGCAGGGGAATGCAGTTTTCGTCGACCACGTGTATATGGCGGGAAGTTCCCCCTTCTGTTTTGTGTTTGGGTTTGGACGAGAGGACAATAAACACATCGAGAGGCAACAGCAACACAGGATGGGGAAAAATATTTCAAAACGGTTGGTTATTAAAACCTGCCATAAAGAGCTCTGTCGCGAATCGACTTGGAACGTAGACATGTTTAGGACTGTCACCATGCACCACGTGGGTCCGTACACCGACAGATTCTGAGACTGACGATGTTACAACAACAACGATGTTTGGATTTCTATTTTTATCCGAGAAGACTTCAGTGTGCCTAAATGCAGAAAATCTATACTGCTTTGTTGTTTAACGGAAACTTTATAACCCTCTATGTCGATGAAGCCATGGATATAGTGTCGGTGGCTTCAGCGGTCTTGACAAATTAGATGGTGCCGTCAGCTTAATTTTGACGTTCCGATGTCGGCATCAAATACGCTTGTCAGAATTCCACCTCGGACTAAATTCCACGAAAAGACACAGGTTAGAAACTTAGTATTTGCCTCATTGTTGTCAGTAAATTAAATTACGATGTATTTCTAATCTGAATAAAGGAAGTACCTAAGTATTTAATAAAAGCACACCATAAATTTGCGACGAGGAAGGGCAGTAATGATGTTAATGATTAATTTGAGGTAATTTTCTCAACTCCAAATGGTATAATGAACAACCTTCTGTATAACACTGAGAGGATTTTTTCTTTCCTGTCACAATTTTGGCAAAAGTTTGTCTGGTAGTGGTATATATTTTTTTTTTTTTGACCAGCTAGTCACTAGTCATTGTCAAGTCATTGTCAAGAATGTGTTCAAGGATGTCGATGTCTTCTAAGAAATAAAACAGGTACACAAGCCTGAATTTAAGAATATCTTGCTTTATACCTTGAAGATAACTAGTTTTCTATACTGAAATAATTTTGCTGCCAGACAAAAAGTATTTTTCAAATGACCTGCTTAGTATCTGAACAAAATCACACTAACCTCTTCCACCTTCCCCAAAAGGAAAACCTGATCTAAGAAAAAAAAAAAAAAAAATTACTTACCTACCGACCCAACTTCATGAGGTAGGGTCGGGTTACAGCCAACAAACATATTTTTAAGGATGGCCTCACTACCATCCATACCATCACTACCATCTATACCATCACTACCATCCATACCATCACTATCATCCATACCATCACTACCATCTATGCCATCCTACCATCCATACCATCACTACCATCCATACCATCACTACCATCCATACCATCACTACCATCCATACCATGATGGTGATGGTAGTAATCCCACTTGGGGCTGGACTATCCAGCAGTAATCCCACAGAGGACTATCCATCAGTAATAACATGGGACTGGTCCACCCAGCAGTAATCTCACACTGGAATGCCCTATGTACCAGTAATCCGACTGCACTGACCTATCCATCCTACATGGGATTAACTTTTGCCAGTAATCCCACATGGGACTGATGTTATGGTCTGTACCAGATAATCTATTCCAGACATTATTGTCTGTACCGCATCACTTATTCCAGACCTTATTGTTTGCTCTACATGTATGCTTTCAATACTGCTGCACCTTTGGCGGATGACCCCGCAAGGCGAGATGTTGGGGTTCTCAGAACGCTTGTTTACCTCCATTTTTGACCTCCGAGTGGGATCGCCCTAACCTGATCTTCAGTCAAGACGTAATGATCATATATTTTTCTATATGAACTTGTTTAAATTATTTTTAGCATTTAATCTCAGAGACATTGCTGTATTTATTTGTTCACTTCTATGTTCTTGACCCGGTTGGATGGGTGACCAGGTGCTGTACTGGCTGGGTTGATCAGTGTCCAGGGTAACAGGAACTGATGGCGCTCTCATGTTCTGGCACATGTATATAAGCACCATCGCGATGTGAAGGATTTTTTTTTGAAAACGATGTTAACTCTTACTGACTCTCCCACCCTCTTTGCTTAATTACCTGACTAGCGACGTTAAACCATAATTCTCTATATCTTTTCTCTGACTAGCCTATGTATGTCCCGAATAACCACCTGTCACACCATGCATCCATCATGACTTACAGAAGGAACAAATCAGTGTGGGCTGGGCAATCCCAGCACATCTGATAAGGAGAAAATTTTGAATTGAAAGGAATTGACTGACATGTTTGAAGTTCTCTGACTGTCTGAAATTACCAGACTTTACCCGAGCTGATAGAGCTAGCATAGCCTTGCATGCAGCATCAGAACAAAATAATGAATGTTCAAGGGGCAGATGAAATCTATTGTATTACGTTCTCTATTTGAATCTGAAAATGATGTCATGATCAAGTAGTGGTAGTTTCACATTCAGTCAAGTCATTGTTTTATCTGGTGAAGATAGTCTGATTTCTTCACTGCTAATGCATCTTCATTATTCATTCAACTCTCCATGGCTATATATTTATCTTATGTTTCAGATCAAACAGATGCTATGACGTATGCCTACACAAACCAGTCATTTGAAACAGACGTCAGTTTGGATGACAGAAATTGGCAAGTGCTAGCAGAAATTGACGGAACTAAGACATACAGAAGTGCTGTAAGTTTAGTCCAAATTTGATTAGTTTTGTGTAAGATTATTTATGTACTGGTACCAGAGCTTTCAAAGATGATTGACTGCCCATGATTGATGAATTCAATCAGATAAGCCATCAATGTAACACTTGGGGCTTCTACCCATTGTGATGATTGTGTTCCAAAACAGCTATGATATATAAAAAAAAAATAGCCACTCACCCTCATGGCATATTCCTGAGAATGAAACAATCTAATTGACACAATACAGGTGGAAAGTGACTCTGAAATATTAGCGAAAAGCATTTTGTAGATCAATATTTCCATGTGTATTTATTAATATGAATAAATATATGTTGAAATAGTGATGTACAAAATGCTTTTCGCTAATATTTTTCGGAGTCACTTTTCTCCTGTATTATGCCTAGTTAATCAGTGATCACAACACTGAATGAACACATGAATTTGTAATGTCTCAACTATCTGATTAACTAGCCTATTCCCTATATGTAGCATACTTATTACGTTAACCCCTCTAATAAATCAGTCTCAGGAAGTGAAATTTACCATCATAAAATCTGGAGGTGATCAAATTTATTAGAACAGGAAGTTGACAAAATGGTCCAAAATCATGCAGATATTCGATTATTTCTTTGTTATTTTAATGATTTTAGAGGGTGAACAAATGATTGGATCGACTGATTGAAATTTGTCTTCAAACTTGGAGGTGATTGAATTTTAATAGAGTGATTGGATTATTAGAGGTTTTACCGTATTCAGGGTAGAATGTTGAAGTGAAATAAGTTGGATACAAATTATTGTGACATTTTACACATGACCATGTTGATTGTTTCTGTTTCAGGAGGGCATACCGATGACTTCCTTGTAACCAGACTGATGAGATGACTAGGATGGAGTCCCGAGTCATCCAGACATTTCATGTTCTACTGCCCTACTGAATATGTACTGCAGTATTGTGTGCTGCCGAGCTGTGACAGACACTAGAAGTGATTTTGAAAAGATACAGAAATGGGTGTTCTTATGCCACTTTGGGGGAACAAACATTTCCTAGCCAGTTTGACTGCTTCAGAAGCTCTGATATGTGTAAAAGTAGGAATTGATGTGATTGAAGTTCGTCAGTGGTGACTACAATGCATAGGCTTAGCCATTTTGTATGCATATGCTTCGAGGTAATTTCATGCTGTGGGATGCATGTGAAGAACAAGGGAGTATACATACTCACCTCACCATGCTTACAGCCTGTTTTAACTGTGTAATATCATCCAGGAAGTGAAACAGCTTTGACAGTAGTTACTATATATGTCAACTCTCACACAAACTCTCTCATCAGAAATACGCTTGATGGTTACACAGTAGAAGAAAACCTCGTCCATTGTTCAGAACTGGGAAATTTGTTGATCTCTCCTAGTTTGTACTTACCTGGTTTGATCTCGATCAAATGAGATATTTATCTATATTACTATCGAGAAACTGTCTAAATGATTGCATGTGACTCCCGAATAATGACATGATCCATGTTATTTCATATCTGGTCACACTTAATGATGTATCTGCTACGAACAAGTTATATCAAAGAACACTGTAACAGTATGGCAAATTTCACTTCTGGAGTGGCCCATGTCTGCTACAGATAGTTGTATTTATATCACGAGTAACTCGTGTCCGGTGCACATAGTGCAGTGAGTTGTATCCCGCTTCAAAATGCAGATCTTGACATTTAATAATAGCGAGAGCACTGTGATTAGCACCTAAAAAAACCCCCAGAAATTTAAGAAGTGATTGTAGTGACAAGATGAGTGATCATTTGACTAGGAGAGTCTTTTTTCGCTCTCTTGATATCGATTTAAGGGGAGTGACAGGGAGTGAGTCATTACTCCCCTCGAAACACAGGGCATGAAAATGTCTGAAATACATGGTCACAGTGGTGCAACGAGATGGCACAGACTTTTCATGAAAGATATATAAAATTGATCTATCTGTAAATTATGTGTGTATTTTTGTCTGCAAGTTAATGTTTTTATATCAAGATATGAAGATATATATATATATATATATATATTATCGTTTTTATTACAAGATAAGTCATTATTTTATACCTATGTATACATTCCAAACCATGTTATCCTCTGTGATTGTTCCCATTGTCATATCAGCTTATATGAAGGACAGGAACGATATGTACAACATTCCGTCCTCTCACATCAGCCTTCCTGGAATTATTGTTAAAGATGTTAAAAGTATTTGTATGTACCTACACATGCATGAGAGGACTGTCTCTTCTAGAACTGTAATCCAACGTTTTCTCTTCCCTTTTTTCTGTTTCTTTTGTAAAAAAGTAGTGTTTAATCTTCAATGTGATAACAAAGGATTACCCAGGTAGTCTATACCATATTCAATGTATGGCATCAATCAGCATAGAGATTTCTATGCTTGTATCTTCCTCACTTGGTGCTCAACATTAAGAGGATAGATCAAAGACTGGGTGGCCTGCTGTCTGGATAATGTGACTATCGTTGTGACATGACTGGGCAATTGGCGAATTTGACTTTAAAATCCTACTCAATCATTCCATGTACCGGAGAGTGGATTTGCCCACATTGTATCATGAACTGATAGCATGGATTGCTTAGTTTGATCATGAAGTGATATTCCCCAGGCTCTATTGTGAATGATAGTATGGATTCACCCAAGTTTGTTCATGAACTGAGAGCATCAATTCTGTTCTAACCCCATAGCTTATCATCATGAACTGGTTGCATGGATTCACCTCCGTTTCATCATTGGACTGATATTATTGGATTGGCCAAACTTTCATCACATCATGACAGCTTGGATTTTGTCAGACTCCATTATGACCCGATTGCATGGATTTGCTCAAGTTCTAACTTGGACTCATATTATGAAATTGTCCCTGTTTCAGGAGTCATTAGCATGAATTTGCGCAATGTCATCATGAGCTGATCAACTATATGAGCAGGTTCTCTCATGGACTGATAGCATATGTTTGCCCAAGTTTAACCAGGAGCTGATAGCTTGAATATTTCACTGTGGACTGAAAGCATGAATTTGTTAGGAGTTTCATTATAAGCTGATAACCTGCATTTGTCCATGTTTCACCACTACCTGATAATTTGGATTTGTCTAATTTACATCTTGGACTGATAGCCACATTTCATCATATTAAGTGTCTAGAATATATTTGTCCAGGTTTCATCATGAACTGACCACATGGACTTGTCTGATGTCCATCATGAATGGATAGCCTCAATTTGTTCAGGCTTCATCAGGAACTAATGGCATGAATTAGTCAAAGTTCATCATGAACTGATAGCATGGATTTTCTCCTGGTTTCATGAGGGACCGGTAGGATGGCTTCACCTAGGTTATCTCATGAAATGAATTTTCGTGAGTTTCATGAACTGATCGATTTTGCCCACTGATGACATTATGCACTGACAATTCTTGCCCTGAAAATGTTACAAATTGTTGAAATAAGTGTTTTTGCTGTCAAATGTGTGTTGTGAAGGCAGTGAATTCTTCAACTGCTGGCCTAACCTACATGTATACATGTAATGTTTTAATTTATAAATTTTGTATTTTGAGGTTGGACAAATACCATAAAAATGGATGTAAAAAGTGTGAGATTTTTGCTTTTATGAGCGACGGTGATAGTCTATGTTCATAAAGTCTGTTTGATCAACTGCTAGTTGGAGATTTTATAGTATTTTATTGTATTAAGAAAGTTAATTTATTATTCATAAAAATATGTTTATTATAATTCATGCTTGGATTAGTTCTCAAGTCACTCATTTTTTCCAGTTGAAGGCCCCATGTATGGATCGCCAGCTCGGTTGAAAATACTTTTTGATCATTTATTGCATTGTTGTCTTTCATACGTCATGTGACATTTCTGTTATTTTGGTTCAGATTAAGTGAATTCATGTTAATTACAGTGGTTGATTTAATTATTCAATCACCTAATTAATTAAATGACTGGACAAAATTCAATCAGTCTTAATACTGAATTGATCACCTCCTAAAAACCAAGGAGTTACAGGGCCGTAGCCAGGATTTCTTGAGGGGTGGTTTGCCTTCACTTTAAAAGGGCACATCAGCTGGGTTCGCTGTATGAGAAAAGGGGCAAATAGGGGGTTCGCTTCAGTCTGAAATGGGCATTTGTATGAGAAAATATTATATTTTTTCCAAAAGGCGGTTCCGCCCAAACCCAGAAAACTCACCTTGGCTACGAGCCTGAATTAACGAAGAAATAATGTATTATCTGCAGGATTTCATTCTCTGTGATTGAATAGTTATATCATTTCCATATTTACTTCTCTGTCTGAGCTCATAGGAGCCTTTGTATCAGGAAGTCCAGGAACCAGGAGAGTTGTACTCATTGTTTAACATGATTGCTACAGACATTTGAATTGTCTCATGAACTAATGTTTACAATTACCAACATTGTCATTTCTTCTGTATAAAATGTCACAGCTTGGTCATGAAGCCAATCATCCATTTTATCATTATTCATGGTTTGTTTTAAGCCAATGTTATTTTATGCTTGGAAGCCAAGCGGTACTCGCATAGAAGTGCAATGCTAATACTAGTCCTGCATGTTGATATTGTTAACACATTATATCATGTATATGGTACTTAACACAAGTATTGATTGGCCAGAATATATTTTGAACTGTTTATTTTGACCGACATCATTTTCATTATTAATTATCTGTTAGGTATGCTAGGTCACTGGAATAATATAAAAACAAAGAGATTCATACATATTACTCTCTGAGCAGTGGTGAAGGGGAGATAACTCTCATCTCATTTCTTGAATGTTGAATCACCATGCTTTGTTAGGCTGTTTGTCTGATCACCAAGTTTCCCCAATGGTGAGGGGCTCTCACCAACCCATCAGCACCTGCAGGTTTCGTGCTGTTCTCCATCCGAGAGTCGGTGTTTGCCCTTCCCTACATGGTGCTGTGCATGGCGGACATAAGTGCATGTATATCTGGATTAGTATGTTTATCACATATAAACTATATGAAAACCTCAAACTATTGTATCTAAGATTTGGGGGAAAGGTCATCAATCTGGTCACAAATATTATACCCACACATAGTCCAAGAGTTTAATACTTATAAGAGGAATTGAATCAAACCAACCTTTTTTTTGGAATGTCATTTTATATATTATTATAAACAGCCCAAACAAAGTTTTTGTCATCATTTCCAACTTTATTCGAGGGTAGGGTTCTATATCGTGTATACGTGACTGGTTTTACCAAGATATTAGCGGAACAAGTGCGTAATGACGAGGACAGCAGGAGATGTTGGGTGGGGGAGGTATTGATGAGAACAGCAGGTGATGTTGGGGGAAAGGGTGTAGTGATGAGGACAACAGGTGATGTTGGGGTGGGGGACTGGGAGATGATTCTGGTATATCTGATGACCATGGCCTATATATTACCAGAATCTTCATTTGTTCGATTTTTCCCTGACCCAAAATAGCTATTTTTTTAATGAAAACTAAAACAAAAATGAACTTGAGGCTGGTTTCCTTCTGTTGTCTTTGGGCTTACACGCGTGACTCGCATGCGGTCAGCTTTCCAAGGATCAACAGTGCTCTGTAAAACCTATAGGTGAGTGGATTTTCAACACGCTGGTCGTGTTTGCATTTGAAGTATCCTCCTGATATTCAGTTTTACTGTGTGCTCATTGTTTACAGGTACAAGTTGTCTCCCGAGATCCCGGTAATCAATTTCACTGTCCACAATCATTGCTAGTTTTACCTGTACTGAACTTCATTAAATGTTTAATGATTGCAAGTTGACGACACACAAATATCATTATAAATATGTATATACTTTTGACTAAATGATTAATTTATCGACAGCTGATTTTTTTTTTTAGTTTCAATCAAATAGGAAAACGAGTCACAGAAATACTGTTAACTGTAAGAGGTGAACGACACAATAAAACTGAGGGGCACCACATTGTTACTCCTTGTCTTGTTGATTGATACTCCAGTCTCGTTAATTGTAACCCAAGTTTTCTTGTCGATCTCCATTTTATTATTGGTTAGAAACACCATGACTGACGATGTTGTGTCCGCAGTAACGATATCCAGCAACAGCCCGGCAAGATTACTTCTGAAACTTATAATTTGATAGAACTTCAACAATTACCCCCACAGTTAAAAGCTGTGTTGAATGAAATGAACAATACTGTCATGATATATTTTACCATGTCAAATCAGCCATTGCTAATTTCGTGGGCAATTTTCAAACATACTGATCCTCATCCTGGCATCTTAGCTTGCTAAGGGCATTTCACGTTTCACTTAAAGGTCAACCCAAATGGAATTTTTTTTTGTCTAAAAATCTAATTCATACTTCACTTTGTATGAAAAAAATATTGAAAAAATTCTAATCTGATCAGAAACACACGTAATATGGGAGCAAAGTGGGCTTTTTCACACTTTCACAGCTGGGTTGATGACGTCACGCAGGGCAATTGCCTGAGAAAAAATAGCAGATAACATGGAAAGCGAGTGCAGTCAGAGCTCCGATTCAGATGTCGATTCGAGCGATATCAGCTCCTTAGATGGAAATATTTTTCGCCAAGAAGATGAAATAGACATAGAGGAGGATGATGACGGGCAAAATAACAGTTGTTTGAAGACCAACGACGGAATTCAGCCCTATCAATTTGAGCCGTACGACTCCGATTCTGACAGTGACAATCATTCTGAAAACGTGAAACTTGACGACAGGATTCGGAGAGGTCGTTTGATGAATACAGATTGGTATGCAACTTGACTGGAAACCTTCTTATCGTCATCTATAAGACCAAATGTCCATATATTTCACACTGTATTGAATGTAGAACGATTCTGTGATGTAAAGAACGAGCACGTCTGTGTTGTTGTTGTTGTTGTTACTGGCCGAGACGGCCTTTTCGAAGGGATAAACTGGAAACTCCGGGATTCGACAGAATGGACAGTAAACTGTTGATAACTCTACTGATATACGTCAGAATTGAATTCTCTTTGTTTTCCCATAATCCCCATGAAATATCAATTTCAGAATTATATAGTTTGATAAAAAACTTTGGACATTCATGGCGAAAAGTAACCCGTGGTGAGTGAGTGTCGAAACGACGTTGTGACGTTCGAGCGGTCAGAAAACGTCTATCTTTGCGGTGTACACGAGACTTGAGGCGGCCTGGTCTCAGGCCCCTGTGACAAATTGTCAGGCTGATGTGAACGCAGTCTCGTATGACTGGAATTGGCCAACGAGGAAGGTCCGATTCAACCTGTCACCTTGTCTGGATCGAGGAGGTAGGATGGGGGGACCTGTAGAAACAACCAAGGCAATAATAAAGTAATAATATTGTATTCTGCAATGTACACAGCTCTGTACGCGCACAATACCTGTAATAAAGATCCCTACTCTAGAGGTAGTTATCGTTAAGTGTTATCTTTATCTTAAAGAGAAAGACTAATAATATACAGTATATACAAGAGACCCTATCTATGACGCGTCACGGCCCAGTCTCGTCCAGACTGGCTCTCGTCGTGGTATGGTACGGCGTCTCGGGTTCCTCTCCGGTCGTAGGTGTAGCCCCGGACTGTATGGAACGTCTACCGTGTCTCAGGTTACACGGCCCAGTTCATCTAAGCGTTATTAATCGTCTTTGGAATCCTCTCCGTATCACTGCCTCTCCTAGCAGTAGCCCTTCGGCGGCGTCGGTCCGTACAGCACACCACAGCGTCTTCGGCGGCAGCCCCTTTCGGCTCGGCAGACCTCACGTCTTCGGCGCCCCGAATTCGGCGGCCCGAATTCGGCGGCGACCCCTTTCGGCTCGGCACTTCTCTGTTATCGGCGGCCCGAATTCGGCGACCCGTCTTCGGCCCGGCAGACTTCACGTCTTCGGCTCGGCCCGATTTCGGCGACCCGTCTTCGGCTCGGCAGACTTCACGTCTTCGGCTCGGCCCGATTTCGGCTACCCGTCTTCGGCCCTCACGGCGTTGACCCAAGGACGAGTTAATAGGCTCAGATTGTCTGCATATATATGTGGTAACAACGCCCTGGTCTCGGAGGTGTATTATTACCTTACAGTGTAATGTCAATTAATATCAATGATTTGTAATAGAATTCAAAGACTTGCGGCAAAGCATAATTCGAGCCCTACGGCAATGTAAATATGTACAGTGGATGTAGGCTTGTGTTATCAGTTACTCCTAGCCGAGGCCTGTGAGTAACTAGTGTAGGTGAGTGTGATTAGATCTATTCCGTCCCGAAGGCCGACGATCTTGTATGTGAGCAAGTATATGTAATCATGTAAAATGGTATTTGTGTGATGGGCTGCAGTGTGGGATATTTGGTGCTCTGTATTCCCCGTTGATGGACATCTCGTCTTCAGATACTGTGCGTGTTAGTATCTTATCCCCGTCTGGCGGTTCGTCTCGTCATCAGATACTGTGCGTGTTAGTATCTATTATCCCAAGCTATGGCTTAGCTCTCGGCTTTCCAACCCTTCGGCGGATGGTTCGGCGCTGTTTCGGCAGTCAATTCGGCACTTTCGGCACTTTCGGCGCTTTCGGCGCATTTGCGGCGATCCTGTCGCTGTGCTCTTCCGCACGATGTGCACCCGCCGATCGTCTAGGACAGAATGCCGAACGTCCATTTCTCTGCGTCTTATATAGGCTCTGGCTCCCATAATCCTTTGCGCGCCCAAACATGGCAGCCCCCATAAAACGAAAGTATAGACTCCGGCGGTGTTGGATTTCGTGTCAGATCAGCAGAGTTCGACTTCTCTCGCCCGGTTTCGATGCAAGATGCGTGTCAGGGATATTTACACGTCACTCGCTGAAAGTTTCAGCGCACAGTTAATACAGGTAAGTCGAATATCCACCATTGTCGGTCCATTCACAATGCTATTTACACTGTCCACATTAGAACGAAAATAACATTCTCCAGGTCATGGGCATTTTCGTCACACTACCCACGCCTTCGAAACCACGACGCCCTCGTCGTGGAGCTCGGCACAGCTACCAATCACCGGTGAGTAGAATTAACACGCAGCCTTTTATCCGAATGGGTAGATAGTCCACAGTATAATAACAAAGGCTTCAATACGGTAGAATTACATCAGACGTTCCTCCCAGCGGTCTGCTGGGTCGTCACTGAAGGAGGAGACATCAGGTCCCTGCTTTACGGCACTAACCAAACACTGCCGAATTACATTAATCCCGATAACGCGCGGGGCGTCTAATCACTCGACCTCGGGTCGTCCGCCGCGGTTCTGTCTCGGCCTCGGCCGGGGGTAAAGCTTCCATCTCGAGATCCAATGGTGATGCAGACTGCAAATCAACCTCGAAATCGGCAAATCTCCGTGGTTGCCGTATCTCACGCCCGCCCCGGGTCAATCGAGGTCGCCGGTCAACAGTCGGCGTTCTGACGACAGTCGATGGTTCCATGGGGTAAGGAAAGATAGCCCCATGTCCGACACTATCATCTGATTCTACATCTCCATCGTCGCCAGACGTTTCTTCAGACTCACTGGTGGACATCTCACGAGCATAGAAAGGCTTCAGCTTGTCATGGTGAACAACCCGGAGACCTCCGTCCGCATCTGCAATGCGGTAGGTCACGTCCGTGAGAGCTTCCTTTATCACGTATGGTCCTGCCCAGCGGTCTCGTAGTTTCCGATTCTCTCCACGTCTTGGAGCAGAAATGTACAGGTAAACCTGATCTCCAGGTTTATACTTTTGCGGAAAGGCCTTGCTATCATATACCCTCTTCTGGCGCCGCAGGCTCTTCCCAGTCACTTCTCGGGCGTTACGATGAATCTCGTCCATCTCATCCCGTAGTTCTCCTACCCACTCCGTAGGTTCCACTTGCTGACGTGGAGGAGCTCCCAGTACCAAGTGAGATGGCAGAGAGACTTCTCTCCCGAACACCATCATATTCGGGGAGAATCCTGTCGTCTCATGGGCTGTAGCACGATAGGACATCACTACAAGAGGTATATGCAAGTCCCAGTCGCTTGGATGACGGTCGACACTGGCATGTAGCATTTGGGCTAATGTTCTGTTGAACCGCTCAATCATGCCATTCGATTGGGGGTGGTATGGCGTCGTCCTTGTCTTCCTCATCCCCAAAATTCGGCACATCCCTTTGAAGACTCGGCTCTCAAACTGGCGGCCTTGGTCCGAATGGATCGCCATTGGAACACCGAACTTGGTCACATAGTGTTCCACCACAGCCTGTGCAACAGTAGTAGCTTCTTGGTTGGGCATGGCAACGGCTTCGACCCAACGGGTAAAATAGTCTCCGATGACCGCAATATACTGGTTTCCACTGCCAGTCTCGGGCATTGGCCCAAGGATGTCGACTGCAATCCTCTCTCCCGGACAACCAGTCATCTGTCCACTGTGTGGTCCTCGCGGTTTGCGTCCAGCCTGCTTTCTTCTGTTACATACATCGCAGCTTCGGCACCATTGGCGTATGTCCGTCTGCAGGCCAGGCCAGGTATAGGCCTGCCTCACCTTCGCTAAAGTCTTCTTTACTCCGAGATGTCCACCGGTGGGACCGTCGTGGCACTCTCTTAACACTTTACGGCGCAAGGAACGAGGTACTACCAGCAGTCGTCGCTTGACTTACCACGGTCATCCACCCAACGTCTAACCAACAGCGAATCGCAAATCTCCAACATATCGAAGGCACCCCACAGGCTCTTCGTGACGAGTCCGTACGGACTGACGTCTTCTCGGTTTGGTCGGCTACCTTGCCGCACCCAGTCGAGAACAGGTTGTAGGTCGGGATCTTCGGCCTGGGCTCGGCCGAACCCTTCGGTTGGCGACACCATCTCAATCACACGGGCGGCTGCCTGAACGTCATCGCTGTTTGATCGACCACACTGTTTGCATGGGATACGACTCAGTGCGTCGGCGTTACCATGTTTCCGACCCGGACGATGCTCGATGTTGAAATCGTAGACGCCAAGGGCCTGAATCCAACGGGCCAGCTGTCCCTCCGGTTCCTTGAACCGCATGAGCCATCTCAGCGAGCCGTGATCGGTGCGAAGCAGGAACTTCCGCCCAAACAGGTAATGTCGAAAGCATTTGACGAAATGCACAACAGCAAGTAGTTCTCTTCTCGTCACACAGTAGGCTCGTTCGGCCTTCGACAACACACGACTGGCGTATGCCACGACCTTCACATCTCCATCTATCACCTGTGACAATACGGCACCGATGCCATAGTTACTCGCGTCCGTGTCCAAAATGAAAGGGAGCTTAAAGTCTGGCATAGCAAGCACAGGCGCGGTTGTCAGCTTGTTTTTCAGGGTGTCGAAGGCTTGCTGCGCTGTGTTGTCCCATATGAAGACTGTCTTCTTTTCAGTTAACGTATGCAGCGGCGCTGCAATGATGGCAAAATCCCGGATGAAACGTCGATAGTAGCTGCAGAGACCCAGGAAGCTCCGAACCTCGGTCTGCGAAACGGGTGGAGGCCAGTCTCGCACAGCACGGATCTTCTGTGGGTCAGTTCCAATCCCATTCTGTGATACTACGTGGCCCAGATACAGGACTTGTCGTGCCCCTATGACGCACTTGGACGGCTTGAGCTTAAGACCATGCTGTTTTAACCTCTCGAAGACCCCATCAAGACGCTGAATCATCTCGTCAAACGTCCGTCCAAAAACGATGATATCGTCAAGGTAGACGAGACACGTATCATAATGGAGTCCTGCTAGGATGGCTTCCATTAGCCGCTCAAAGGTCCCGGGCGCATTGCACAGCCCGAACGGCATAACACGGAACTGGTACAGACCTTTCCTGGTTGCAAAGGCTGTCTTGCATCTATCTTCGGGGGACACTTCAACTTGCCAGTACCCTGACATTAAGTCAAGGGTACTCCACCAACTTGCACCTGCTAAAGAATCCAGAGTCGTCGATCCTCGGCAACGGGTAAGCATCCTTCTCTGTAATCTTGTTCAAAGCACGGTAGTCAACGCAGAAGCGCATTTTCCCGTCCTTCTTTTTCACCAGAACTACCGGCGCTGACCACGGTCCACTGGATGGCTCGACCACTCCACGCTGTAACATGTCTTCAACTTGCTCATCGATCATTCCACGGGCGTGAATCGGCGGTCGCCTCGGCGGAATGCGGATGGGTGGTGCACTTCCAGTCTTTATGTGATGTTGTACCATCGTCGTTCGACCTAGATCAGTATCGTCCTTAGCGAACAGGTCAGTATATCCGGTGACCAAATCTTCTACAGCCAGGGCTTGGTCTGTCTCTAGGCCTTCGCTGGATCGTCGAACCAGATCTGTAAGGTGGTCTGGACATGCGCTGGTCGGCACGGCGAGTCTCGGTCTACTAGGTTTCGCACGGCTCGGCGTCGACGCTTCGGCCGTACTCGAAACTTGGTCTTCCACTACTTCTACTTCACCCATACGACCGCACAGCGTCCCGGCCTGGACTACAGTCGGATCTGAGGACAAGTTGAGGAATCTCAGGGTGACTTCGCAGTCACGGTCGACCTCGGTGAGGACCCTGGCCACCATGGCTCCTGTCTTCTGGGTAAACTCCGGTTCGTTTTCGATCATCCCTACCTCGCCTGGTAGGCCCCCACGAACTTTTCCCGTTACAACGGCTTCGGCTCCAGCAGGAATAGTCACAGTCTCGGTCACGGCTACACGGTAACAGCCTGCGCTCCCCACGACCTCGCATTGGATGTAGCGGCCACCATACTTGACCCTGTGGTGCTCCGTGTCGATCTTGGTACAGTGGGTGCTGAGAAAATCGTACCCTAGAAGCGCGTCCACTGTCAGATCTCCGACTATCATCTTCTGTGTTCGTGTGGTACCGTCTATAGTGATTTTAAAATCAGCTTCACCTTTCAGGGGCATCAGCGTACCGTCAGCCATTCGAATACTAGCATAAGACGGGCTCCTCAGGGCTGGTCTGAGCCGCGGACTCAGCTGCTGGTATACTTTCTCGCTCAGGAGGGAAATCGACGCCCCCGTGTCAACACAACACCACATCTTCACTGGCCCGATCTTGGCAGGTAAATAAAGTCCAGCTTCCCCGGAAGTATTAACTTTGGGAGGACTCTTGGGCGATCTCGGCGGTTTAGAGTCATCTGTTCTGGACACAT